>PVKE010027955.1:0-21247 GCA_004027555.1 Craseonycteris thonglongyai | reverse complement strand
TTATACTGAAACACAGTGTATAAACATAGTATGCATTTCACACCCCTTCTTCCCCCTTAGACTACACCTATGACAACAAGTCGATCGCGACACACTTTTAAGATAAAAAGTAGATCTTATATACAGAAAAGTTGGCTACCCCTGTCCTATTGTATTTCTAGGCCTGTAATCACTTAATCCCAGGCATCCATGAGTGTGACATTTCCATTAGCCTTGGGGCCCACTCCTGCCTTCAGCAGCTAGCAACTGGAGATGCTAAGCCATGCTACCATCCCAGCGTTAGCTTTGAGTCAGGCTGTGTGGAAACCATTCTTTTGGGTAATCCATAAAGACCCTGACAATGTTCATTTTGTTCAGCGCTGTAATAATAATTGTTAGAACACTGCAAACAAGTTCCTTTCTTTTCCCAAGAGAAGGAACTGGGAATTGGGCTGCTTTTCTCGTGTCCTCAATGCAGCATGTGCAGGAGGGAATGGGACAAGAGTGACCAAAAATAGCACAAAATTTTCTACCTTTTTGAGTGTGTATTTTTCTTGATTAAACATTTGTCTGGTTGCTACAGATCCTTGACTAGTTTCCACCACTCCCACCAAGCTACATTAGTCAATCTGTAGTTGTTTACTTAATGTGTCCACGGCAGAATGAGGGTCTGGAACTTCCTAGTCCACCATCTCACTAACCAACCTCTATGGCCTTCACGTTCACCTCACCTCAGACACTTACTACTTAAGCCACAACCTCAATTTGTTATCATAGGATCACTCCTGATCTCTCAATCTAAAAATGTTATCTCAGACACGGCTTCCTATAATTTCAGTTCCTATGTCCAATTTCTTCAGCTACTAATTTTTCACCGAGACCTTTAAAACCGTGTCTCATCTTTCAGCTGATTCCTCTATGATCATTGTTCAGCTTTTTTTTTTTCATGATGCTTCACAATTCATCAAGGTCCTTGTTCTTAGGGCATTTATATAAACAGCAAACTGAAAAGTTGTTCAATTGTTCCTTAATATTTCTTCTTGGATGTAAAACTTAGGATGAGATTACATGCTACATCTCACATATTGCATGTGCCTGGAGTTGCACTCAGTAAATATTTAATGAGTAAATGAATTGATAAGCCTTAAATAAAATCATTAAGGGAATATACATCTCCGTGGAGATTCAAAATCTATCAGTAATGTGGAAAATAAGATTCTGTTTCTCTCTGAAAAAATGACATTCAAGTAACCATAAAAGGTTTTTGCCATGTCAGATATCTATGTGATATCCAACTACAAAAAAACCCTACATATTGAGGGGGAAAAAAGTCTAATTCATAAAGAAATTTTAGTCTTTTTTATTATTTTGTTCAAGGTTGCTATTAATATCTTTCCTGCAGAGAGAGGCTTCTACAAGAGAGATAGACAGCAAGTCAGACATTCAATACTAAGATCTTGTTTGCTATTTGACTGTTACATTTAAGCAAAATCAACTGTAAATGCATCCTCAGCAAGGAGGAATCCAATAAAGTCTAAGTACAGGGAGGTCATCTTCAAAAAATAAAAGAAGTTGAATTTGAGAAAACTGAAAGAAGAAGAGTATTTTAAACAAATATTCTTGGAGAGCTTTAAACAAAAGGACAACTGAGTCAATGAAGTTGCTGACCAAACTAGCAAGAAACAGGTACAATTTATCTGTTACCAGTGAAGTAAAAATTTGCATAGATGCTAAAACTGGTTTGTGAACTGAATGGCTTCATATGGCAACATCCATAGATATAAAGACAATAGGAGTTGTCACTAAGAGTCTAACATAGAGTCATATCATGTAAAACAAAAAAACAGCATTTATTAAAAGTCTTCAGAGGTAAGTTGCAGGGATATGTTATGCATGTTCAGTCAACTGAAAGTGACCTTTTTTTTCACCCCAGAATATTGTTTTCATCAATTTCCTTCTTTTATTTCACACTGGTATCAAGCTAAAACAAATGCATTACTCTTTATCTGAACTATTCTAAAATTTTTTCAAGTATTTTATGTGTCCAAAATCACTCTTCTCTAATTTATCAGAGAAAATACTTTAAGAATAATTATTCTTACATAATTCTTTTATTACTATATTCAAAACCCACTACAGAGTTCTATTATTTGTATTCAATATTGTTTCAATAAATATACAGTATTTAATGTGTACTAAGTGCTAAACATTGTGCTAGGTGTGTGAAAATAACTGTGAACAAATATAGTTAAGAATATTCTAAATTTTCTCTCACTTTACTTTTCATCATTATCCCCTGGCTGTATGTAGAGCAGAGGTCACCAAACTTTTATGGTAAAGGGACAGATAGTAAATGTATTTCTCATTGTGGCCATTAGGTATTGATCACAACTACTGACTCTGTCATTGTAGCCTGAAAGTAGCCATATACATCACGTAAATGAATGTATGTGAATATGTTCTAATAAAATTTTATTTGGAAAAAGATGCAGTGGGTTGGATTTACTTACAAGTCATAATGTGCCAACCTGTGTTATAGTATATTCTGTGACATTTTCCTCAATGCTCAAAATATTCTAGTCCAAACCAAAATGCCATTTCCATGGACTTGTAATATGGCTTGCCCTTAGTTATAGACACATTTCTAAGTGCTTAATATGAGTAAATCCCCCTAATCTTCATAAACACGAGGGGACATCCATAGTATATAACTCAGCACTTAATAAGTTTGTTATTTAAAAACAAAACATTCTTTTTATTGTTAAATTTATTGGGGTGACCTTGGTTAGTAAAAATTCCATAGGATTCCAGGTGTACAATTATATGGTACTTTGTCTATGTGTTACAGTATTTGTTAACCCAGAGTCAGCTTTCTTTTCATCACCATATATTTAGCTTCCCCTCCTCTCCAATTCCCCTTTCCATTTACCCTCAGGCAATCACTAAACTATTGATTACACCCATGAAGTTTTATTTTTTTCTTGGCTTTCAGAGTCATGTGGTTCTTAGCTTTTTCTGTCTGATTTATTTCTCTTAGCATGATGATCTCAAGTTCCCATGTTGTGGCAAATGGCAGTATTTCATCTTTTCTTACAGATGAGTGATATTCCATTGTATAAATGTACCACAGATTTTTGTCTAGTCATCTATCAAAGATCACTTTGTTTGCTTCCATGACTTGGCCACCGTGAATAGTGCTGCAGCGATCATTGGGGTACATATGTTTATATGGACTAAGGTTTTCAAGTTTTGGGGGTAGGTACCCAGAAAAAGGATTGCTGAATCATGTGATAGCTCCATTTCCAAGTTTTTGAGAAATTGTCATACTGTCCTCCATAGCGGTTGTACCAACTTCATTCCTACCAGCCATGTACAGAGGTTCCTTTTTCTCCACAGCCTCTCCAGCACTTGTTCCTTGTCTGGTTGATAATAGCCATTCTACCAGGTATGCGGTGGTATTTCATTGTGGTTTTTATTTGCATTTCACTAATAGCTAATTAAACTGATAAATGCAAAACAATTTTGAGTGATGAATTCAGAATATACTACTGACAGCTTCCTTGTTCCTAGGGATCTCTTGAAAATGGAGCCAACTTATATTGGTAGCCATTTTTGGTGGAACCAAGAGCAGAAATTCTAGTCAATTCAATATAAGTATCTTAATCTACTTCAATACCTGTGGTTAACATACCATTGAAAATAGCATGCCATTGGAGAGAGAAAAATAGTGTTTTGCCACAATAAAGTAGAACATGGACATCTGGCTCTGGATTTTTATTCAGGTACTTTTCAGTAGTATGTGGAAATCATTTAAGCATCAGATCCTGGTATTTTTAGGCTAGTTGTGAGTGAGTTGGAAAACGGATTCATATCTTTTCTGGAACATAAAATGTGTGGTTTGCCCTAGTAGGGTATCTTTCCTAGAATCCCACACTCTCTTGACCATTCTGCTTACTAAGCCAGCACAAGGTGATTTTCTCCTTAATTGGCTCTTGTACTCGTGAAGCACATCATCATCATTAACCAAAAATCAGTTAAGCACCTATATAAACATGGCTGTTCTCTTGGGCCTTGGC
The DNA here is from genome assembly GCA_004027555.1 of Craseonycteris thonglongyai. Classification (NCBI taxonomy): domain Eukaryota; kingdom Metazoa; phylum Chordata; class Mammalia; order Chiroptera; family Craseonycteridae; genus Craseonycteris; species Craseonycteris thonglongyai. The sequence goes on along the minus strand of PVKE010027955.1, from coordinate 17,192 downwards.
TAATTTACATATGACCTAGTGCTTCTCAGCTAGGTTTTTAGCCTTTTTAGCAATCCTATTCTTTGAGCAAATTCCATTTCCAAAGTTCGAATTTCAGTTGATGAGTGAAATTTAGGGAAGCAGATAATTATTTTGTAGAATAAAGATGTCACTTAAGAAACACAATTGATGAAGGCATTGTTTACTGTTCATGAGTGCAACAAAAGTAGAGCCATCACAAATACTAATGTATTCATTAATGTTTTTATTCCACTTAGATAAAACTTCCTCAGTGACAGATTTGGCTCTGCTCAAGTGGCTGCTGAGATTGAGAGTGAAAACAATGTACCAAGCATGGAGACAACTTAGTTGTGAGACTGTAGATTTGGAGAAAGAAATGTATGTAGACAGAAGTGTTATTTCAGTTGAGAAAGTTCCAAAGAATTGACGTGACTTGAGAAGTTCAGCCTGAGACATGGATCCCAGCCCAAGTTTACAAATTCTCATTTCCAATCTTCAAAATATTTGCAAAGCTGAAATGGTCTTCTTTATAAATAGCAGGGACCCTATATCTTAGAAATGAAATACAGGGCTTATTATTTTCTATTTAGAAGTATAGTATGATATCAATATTCAGGCAGTTTATATGGTATGTTTCACTATTTTTAGGCATTATTGCAGAATAGTCAGAGGATTTTACATAGTAGACACTAGTAAAATTTTGATGATTAATAAAAATATGAAAGATTTATATTTATTTCTCTGAAATTATGTGTATAATAAAAATTGTCTTATATCATATTTTGGTTATTACACTTCTGTTAGTCACACCTCTACAACAAAATAATAACTATAATAATAGTATTAACAAAAAAGTATATGCTTGGGTTGCTGGGATGTCTCAACAGGTTGAGCCCTTGCACTGCAACCATGAGGTCTGGGGATGTAATCTCAGCCCTGGCCCATGCAACCCATATGCCAGACTTCAGCATAACTGGTAACAGAGTGGTGGTGAAGGTTCTTGACTCCCATGCAGGAGGCCCCTGGTTTGGTTCCTCCTCGCATGGCCCCACGTCCACCTGTGTGAAATGAAACCATGTCATGACTAATAATGCACAAATATGGAGACTATTCTGGGCCCTCCTCCCTACTCTCTCTCTCTATCTCTTTCTCTTTCACCTTCTCTCAAACAATAAATCTTTTTTAAAAAGGGGTTATGATGATAGAATACCTGGTGATAGACGTATTTCTAAGTGCTTAATATGAATAAATCCCCTTAATCTTCATAAACATGAGGGTGTTGGGGGGAACTCAATGAAATGGTAAAAATTTGGAAGTAATTGGGAACCAACCCTATATTTTAGACTGGCATTAAATTTGATATGGAGTGAGATAGCCTCATCAAATTTCCTATGGAGAACTGAAGATATCAGTTTATATCAATTCTTCCATTTCAAATCCATTCATTTTAAGAAGAGGCATTACTATTTTTTGCTGTTTTCATTGCTAAAGAAAGATTATGAAATGCTGGGTGTATATTCTGAGGCCACAAAGCTAGAAGGACATATATTGGTTTCAGGTAGTTGGAGCATATGTGATATTGTAGGACTATACTAATGTGTGAAGGTCGTGTTGGTGATATTCACTGCTAATGACTTTTGCTCCTCCTGAAGTTGACAAGTCAGAAAGGCACAAGACTTTTTTAAATATTTAAACATAAATACTATATGATGAATGAACATGGCAATATCATTGCAATTTAAAATATCATTTTTTAAATTAAAAAAAGAAAACAAAGCAAAAACACAATGTCAGTACTTAGCAATGTAATATAGTTAGAGTATTTATGGAAGTTCCCAACACAAGACAAACAATGCATGATTCTGTCCCTAAAGATTCATAATTGTTCTAAAAACTATTCACTTTCTTTCCCCCATGACTGTCTCTTTCAAACACTGAAAAAGTTCATTCAAGCTTCTAAGTGTGGTGTGCTCATTTCTTGGCAAAGGTGGCTTTGAATGTGTGAAATAATATTCTGAGTAGAAATTTCCTTTCACAAATGTATGGGTACAAACCTATATTTTCCTTGAGTTTTTAATATAATTTTTCTGTTTTAAAAGTCAGTGAGACATACAGTGGTGTGAGATGTTGATAGCGGGGAGGTGGTACAGGTGTGGGGGGCAGGAGTAACATGGGCACCCCCTGTCCCTTCTGCTCAATTTTGCTGTGAACCTTGAACTGCTCTTAAAGACAAAAAACAGTTTGTAACTTTTAAAAAGCATAGGAAGATGTTTAAGGGACTTGTATTAATTCATTCTGGGGAAAATTAGCAATAATGTATTAGATTATTTGTAAAATTTACCCATAAAGAAAAATAACATCACATAATGTTAATTTGTGAAGTAAATGTACTGGTGTTTACAAATATTTATCTTACGTGTTAACTCCCCAAATCTAAGTGAACTAAAAATACTGATGTTTAACTAAAAATAATTTCAGTAGTGCACAATATCACTGAAGAAATATGCCTAAATTTTCTAATTTTAACATGACTTGATTCTTTGGAGAATACATATTCTGATTATTATTTTCATGTCCTATAATAGGTCATATCAACTTTTTAAAGTGTGTTAATAGGTAATTAGAGATTGGATTTTGTTCATGTAATCTGTAGGCATATCTGAAAGTTTAATGGTACTAAGACTTGGTACTAAGACTTGGAAGGAACACTGTACTAGAATGAGATTGAGCAGCTGCAGTAGTAATTCTAGATCTTCTGCTAGACTCTGAAGCTCTGTGTAATTTTAGTCAAGCCACTTCATATTTCTGGTCTTCAGTTTCCTCATCTATGTAAAGATCTGACCTTTTTATCTTGGTATTCTGATAAGTGGCCAGAAGGCCTAGGAAAATGTATTTAAATGTAAAAACCAATGTATTTAAATGTAAAAACCAATGAGAATGTATATTTTACAAGAGAGTCTCCATAATTATTTTCAATGGCAGCTAAAGAATTTCTGTAAAGCAGGAGGGAACATATATTTAGTCAGATTCAGTGTTTAACAGAGATGACTTTGGAAGAATTGTAGATGGCAAGTATTTGTTGACTAAAGCTTTCCACTCAAACGTGCCTTGGCATGCTACTGCCTTCGACTGGTTTTCAAAGGGATTGTTAGGAGAGATCAGTTTAAAAAACCACTAGTCTAGATGGACTTCAAAGCCCTTGAGACAAAAAAAGGAAAAGTTCTTGGTACATAATTAACATCTAAAAGATGCAACATTTCTAGTTTTTGTCACACACCAGGCAAAGATAATTAAACACCACAGAGGAAGTCACAAGACTGAACTGTGAGTCTGGTTGCTAAGGTCAACTCGAAAGTTCACAGAAAACATGATTTCTGTTATCCACTATGTGGAAAAAATGTTATGCACCTACAACTTCGGAGAAGCAAATGTTCACCAAATTTACAGGGAATAGGCAATTTGTACATCTCAAATGATATTATCTTCACATTAACTGAAATTGTTTTGTTGTATGTAGGCCTATATGGATGGAGACTATCTTGTTCAATTTCTTTTATCACTTCTGACTTTGTGTTTACTTCAGTCACAGACCGGCTGTTTTCTCCCAGTTTTCTGATGACTGATAACAGCTTCAAGGGCTACATTTACTCAAAGTCACTCACAGTAAATAGCAAGTACCTTTATTCTAGCATGCTCAGCGAGTAATACTGGCGTATACTCTGATAGATGCCATTTATACTGATCTCTTCGTCTCTTAACCAACCTCTGAATATAAGGAATACGATGTTTTGTCTGGTTTAGTTCTAAATCGTGTGCTCTGCTTCTAAAAGCAACAGTGATTAAAGAAATATAAACTATCTCAGGGAGACAGTTTTGCCTTCTAAGTTAGGAAAAAAATAAAAGTTAGTACCGATCCCTCCAGATAATTATTTGATGTTGATTCATGCATTAAACTAGGGCAAAGCAGGTGTGGTTGGTACTGTACTTCTAGATAATAATAAAGTGCAAAAGTAGGAAGAAAAAAGGCAAATAAAACTTCCTGTATTTGACCCAGAATTTGAACACCTAGGAATTTATTCTAAGAAATTAAACTCAAAATTTAAAATATTAAAGTGTACAGTTTTGTCTTCTTTATTTAAACAAGGGGGTTCAAAAAAGTAAAATTTCAGATGTGAATATACATGAAGGAAATTATCATATTTTCTCACATTCATTGGCCAGGAAATGGGTAGAAAAACAAACCTCTGACAGACCTGTGTATCAAAATAAACTGTGAGGCTATTATCACTTAGTTTTACACCATTTTTTACTCTATGTATCATATTCTGCTCTGAAAAATTGCATCTGTAATGAACCCCTGTGAACCTGGTAGAGTAACATCTGTCATTTCTATGAGTAATGTTATTATAGAAAAATGTTGATAGCCAGAAATAACACACTACACAACCATTTATATGTGAATTCTAAAAACTAATAAGTGAAAAATATTTTATAATGTCAAATTTAAGAAAAAGATAGGCTAATACATTGTATATTTACATTGACTGCAATCATAAAAATATAATGAAACTATTCAGTTAGGCTAAAGAAATTGAGTGATTTCTTTTTTCTGTTTTACCTATTTTCTACTATGTAAAATTAACTTAATGTCATCATTAACTTCTTAATATCATCATTTTTATTCTATACATAATACAATAATGCTGATTATTTTTCTTCTTTCTACAGAGACATCCATATGCCTATATGAGAAAATAAGTTCATAAACACAAATTGCATATTGCCTTGTTATCTGAGATGTATTTAAAGGTCACACAGGAAAAGTCAATTGCACGATGATACCATAATACTTAACAGAACTCATTGCGTAAAATTCTTTAAAAGGTATCTAGACTTATTAACACAGGTTATTTTAGCATGATCTATCATTATAAAGAAGAATCTTATCCTGTAAAGTATGGTTTTTAAAACGAAAGCAGGAAATTAGAATGACTACTTGTCTGACAAAGTGCCTGCTGCCTCTTAACACACACTATCTGAAAGGTGATCAGTTCACACAATCACTCAAGCTCCATCGTCTGCTGTTCATTAAAATGATTGCTGCTTAGGGCACAACCACATGGCAATCATGCCTTGAATTTCCTTGAAGATGGGAAATTCCTGGAACTGGTCATCTTGATGAGAAGGTTATCGGAACAAAGTATGAATTGAAGGGGAATTTCTTTATTTCAAATTGTCACTGCATTCATCACCATAATATTTGAACTTCAAAGAGGTACATTGATGAGGTCTTGTATTTTCATTTAGTATGTGCAGGCAGCTGTGTGACAGTGACTTATATTTTGGGTTCCTGTGAGGCAAGAAATTCTTGAAAGATCTGTATTCCACACAGGGCAGAATTGGATTAGGAACTGTTTTTTACAGCCATTGTTGTCCAGACCAGGTGGCCAAATCATTTTCAATGGGCTCCATGAATATGGAAAATGTAGGCTTGGCTTGATAACTTCTCTAAAATATGAGGATACTTTGTTTAAACATAATGAGATTCTCAGGTACATTTGTAATTTGAGACTAGGTATCTAGTAGGGCAATGAAGCTTTGCCAATTGCTGCATTTCAGCAGATGTTAAAGTAAATTCAGAACCTATATTTTGATGTAAAAGCCAGTTAGTACCCTTCTATTTTGTGTGTGTGCATGTATGTGTGTGTATGTAAATTATTTTAGTATATTTTGGATTTCCAATTGAGTCAAATAGATGTTGTTTTTTTATATAGGTATTTTTTTCTCCTATTGCATCTCGGTATGTATATATGTATGCATATATTTATATTTTGTGGTTGCTGGATATAATACAGGAGATGATTGCACTCTATCCTTCTAATATTTAGATTCCTTCCTTCAAGGAAACTCAAATCAGTATGTTATGGTTAGGAGCCCTCTCCATGGGCATGGCTGCTTTATTGGGTTTAAGGACATCAGGTTTTAAATCACATTAGAAGTAAGCCCTTGGCTGTGTCCTGAGGGGGCAATGACCATTTCCCCCCATATGCCCAAGCTTTCTGAGTGTTCGGAGCATCAAAGACATTTTATAAGGCCCTGGAGAGCCACGTGCTTTTAGAGGCGTGGACCTCAACCTCCCATATGGTGACTACAGTTCCTCCCTGCTAGTGACCACCTGAGGGGCCTGTATAGTGCATAGGTTATCAGTCTTTCCCTTGAGCACTCTATCAAACGGGGGTCCATAACAGATTGAGACAGCAACCAGTAGTCAAATAGTAAGAGCTGTTCCCCGGAGATTAGCATCTGTCATAGCTAATGCTGGAATCAAGATACATAGTTCAGTCAGCCTGAGACACAAAGACAGAATTGGCCAAGAAATACAACCATAGATACATTCAGGGGGGCCTCAATCCCACATTCCTACCCTTCTATGTCAATCATAGAAGTTTCCAAGTTAGGTCAGTTAAATCAGTAACAGAGGCTTGGTGAGACTTACCAAATAAGTACCGGGCAAATCACAGATTCCCAAGTAAGTAGACATCAGCACAGATCATAGAGCATACTAGTCACTGGGCAGCTCCCCAGAGAACGGGCAGCAGAGGCTTTAGCAAGCCAGCAGAAGAAAGACCCTTAGTGGAGCTGATCCTCACCTAGATGTCCCTCTCACCCTGTCAACTGTTTTCATCATTTCACACAGATAGGCCAGGCCATCTGCTTAAAATTTTGTTTGCAAATCAAGAATGATGATGTTACATACTCACTGTATTTCTCTGCTTGAGCTGCTCTAACAAAATAGCATGGACAGGGTGATTTATACAACAGAAATGTGTTTTTCACACTTTTGGAGGATAGGGAATCCGAGATCCAGGGGCTGGCAAGATGTGTTATTCTGCAGCTACATCTCTTGGCTTCTAGTCAACCATCATGTCAGGGTGTGCTCATGTGACTCTGTATTCACTCGATGGATGGGGACGGCCAAGGGAGAGGGGAAGAGATTGAGAGCTTGGCCATGTCTCATAATGATGCTAATCTGATCCAATCAGAGCCCCACATTTATGGCCTCATTTCATCCTAGTTAGGATTGAATTAAAAAGGATCCTAATTACTATCTTAGAGGCCCTCTCTCCAAATAGAACCATACTGGCAAAAGAAAGAAGAGTCCATCCAGGTAAAGAATATACAGAATTGTGTGTATTCTTCTTGTGTTTCTATAACTTGAAATGACATACAAATAAAAGTTAAAAAGCAGCAAATATAAAGCATAGTTTACTTCTTCTTTTTCTTGCTACTCACCTAGTCCCACTACGCATCAGTAATCATACCTAAATTTTTCATCTATATTCCTTGAGAACGTTTCTACATAGAGAAGCAAGTGTGTGTGTGTGTGACAAATAATTTTTTTGGGGGGAGGGGGATTTGAGGAGCAGACAAGAACAAATAAGATTTTGTTTTAAGAACTGAAGTTTGAAGAGAAGGTAGAACGGTCAGGGAAGGGAAAAAAAGCACAAAGTTTAATTAAAGCCTAGTAAGCTGGGGAAATTTGGGTAACTACCTTTTGAAATTTTTCTTTAGTGAAAGGAGATTATGAAGTAGGAGGAGAAAGTAGGAGAAAGCATAGGCAATACAGGTAGAAACTGAGACAGAAGCCTATCACATGTAATACAGAGAAGTTCAGGATTTGTACCATATGTTGAATGGTTCTCCGTTGTGTCTGAATGAGATGATGGTGATTGTTGCACCTGTTTGCTCTGCTCTGAGCATTTCAGTAGAATGTAAGTAATTTGTAAAAGTTTCCATATTTTCTTTACTCTCTACAAACAGAGTTAATGTTTCTACCTCTTAAGCCCGGGTTTTCCTTGGGAATCTCTGTAGTCACGGGGACATTTAACAAACATAAAATAAGTAGAGGCTTGAATAGTGTTGTGCATTAAAACTTACTCACTTGGTGATATTTAAACCTTTCAGTCACCATGAGAATAAGCCAAGGCTAGCATCCTAGATGCTGAGAGACCATGTGACCCTGTTGAAAAGAAGTTGTAGTTGAGGATATTATAAACTTGCCAAGCAAACCAGCTTGCAGGAGGAGCATTAGCTAATCTTGGCTTGGACCGTAACTGCTACACAATGGATCCCATTCCAAATGGCTAGCCTGCAGAACTGTAAGTTTAAAAAGTGTGGACTTTAAGCTATTAAATTTCAGGGTGGTTTGTTATACAGCAAAAACCATTTGATACAATATAATTTAATATTTTGTTAAAACATCCAGCAAACTTACCAATATGAATAGTGGTTTCTTTTTTTCTTTTTTTTAAATGTTTTTTTCAAACAGCTATTCTATTGTTCTTGACAGACAGAGAGAGACAGAGACAGATAGAGATAGAGAGAAGGGAGAGAGCCCAGAGCAGTCTCCATAGTTGTACACCACCAGTCTTCCACCTGGTTTCCATTCCACACAGGTGGGTGGGGGCCGCACAGGGCGGCAACTGGGCCGGGGGCCTCCCACATGGGAGGCAGACCCCCTCAAGCCAGGGGCCAAACTAGTGGGCAAGAACTGAACTGGGGGCCTCCAGATGGGAAGCACATCTCAGGTCAGCATATGGGTCTACACAGGCCAGGGCCAGGATTTGATCCTTGGCCCCAGGGTTGCTAAACAAGCGCTTAATCCACTGAGCCATCCTGGCTTCCCGAACAGTGGTTTCTACTTTCAGTTAGTATTCTAAATGTACACTCATATATAGTCTCCAGTTATTTTAATCATTGTAATTAGTATCATCGAAAGTGTATCCCAATCTCATAGAAAACTCAAAACTATGTGACCAGATTTTAAATCACAAGCCAACATAAATATATGTAAAACATCGTTATCAATTTATTCTCATACTGAAATCTGTTCACAACTTAAGCATGGCTTAGCAAAAGGGATCCAGAAAATTGCGTGTCAAAATGATAAATGTGTCAATTTGTCCACTGCTTATTGTTATGGGTATGACACTGGTGATATGAAGGTGGGAAAAACTTTTATCCCTGGAAGCCTCATCTGGGGGAATGTGGTACATCTGCCCTTTACTTACATTACCAGGCGATTCTTGAATTCTTCAAACTTTGTATCCCTTTTTCTCTTCCTCCTTCCCTGCCACAATCCCTCCCTTTCTCTCCGCCATCCTTCTCTCGTTCCTTCCCTTCCATCTTTTCCTTCTCTCCTTCCTTTTTTCTGTCCTTCCTTCCATCTGTCCCCATCCTTCTTTTCCCTTTTCTATTCTTATGTTTCATTGTATAAGTCTGAACAAAAATTCTACAATTAACAAACGAATTCAGTTATGCTTTTTTAATTTCCCCAAAGAACTCATGGGACCTGTTGTCAGATCCCTTGGATAGATTCTTCTTAATTATAATGAAGTTCAATTTCAGTAAGACAACGCCGTCTGCTTTTTAAAAATTAAATTTACTGGGGTGATATTGGTTAGTAAAATGACATAGGTTTCAGTCAGACAGTTCCACATTACATCATCTATGTGTTGCATTGTGTGCTCACCACCTAGAGTCAGTTTTTCTCCCATCACCGTATATGTGGCCTTCCCTTCCTCTACCTCGAACCTTCCCCGTTACCCTCTGGTAACCACTAAATGGTTGTCTGTGTCTTTGAGTTTCTTGTGTCTTTGTTCATATTTTCCTTTGTTACTTTCAGTTTTATAGCTGACAAATGAGTGAAGTCACGTGGTTCTTGACTTTTTTGTTTGATTTATTTTGCTTAGCTGCACAGTAATCTCAAGATTTATCCATGTTGTCACAAATAATCCTCTACTTTTCAACTGGGAAAGGTCATTATTGAACAGTCAGTAATTGCATCTTAACTTGATGAAAAGTAGGGGAAATTTATTTCTTTTAAAAATGAAATATCAAATTTACCCAGTTTCACAGATTAAATAAGTGGTGTTTATTTTCTACCTTTATTGGAAATGTTGCTGTGTTGATTTTTTGTTTTTGTTTTTTTCTTAAAGAATTTATTTAATGAAGATTCATTAAAAAAGTAGTTATTTATATATTCTATACTAACAATGGGTGATACAGAAATTAAAAAGTAAACTAAGACAAAATACTTCTCCAGTTCCCCCTTGGACATCAGAGTAAATTAGTAGATGAATATATCCATTAGACATATTATAAAAAGGTGACCACAGAGCATTCCAGAATCAAAATAGAGAAACAACCTAACTTTGACTGGGAGAATTAAGCTGTTTGTGGGCAGAGGGTGGTATTTGCTATCATGATGGACTGTCCTCCCTGGCAAAAACACAGGGAGAAAATAGTTTATGGTAGAATTGAGAGAGCTTGTTCTATATCTGGGAGTTTGTTAAAGTGACAGGCATATTCTTCCCTCTAATAATTAGCATGTCTATATGGAAGACAAAGCAGGAGCTATTAGCCTGAGGACCAGGGGACTAACACAGGCTTGAGCAAGATGTAGTCAGAGGGATGAAACATTTCATTCTATTTCCATTTACTACAAAACAAACAATGAAAAACAACAATGACAACAACAAACACTTTTTTCTAAGATAACATCTAAAGAGCTGTGCTTTCCTGTAGTCAAAGTAATCATCTTTCTAGGGCAATTAAATGGAATTTCTCTTGGAATGCCCAGAAGAAAAGAGCTAAAATTATGGAGTAGTATATAAAATAAGTCAAGAATTAGGGTTATAAACCTGAATTCCTGATATTGTATCTCCTCCAGGTTCTTTTAAGCCTTTTAAAAATTTAACTATCTCCATATTGAACATTATTTCAAACCACTCCCTAAATAGAATCAGAGGATACAACCAGGCTAGCATTAATCTTGGAGTGTATACATTGGGGCCTTGAAAATGGAGCAATGGTCCGCTGAGATTCTTAGCACAGCATCACACAGAAGCTCCCTGATAAGAAGCGGAGGTAGGACTTCCGAGTTTTCTAGTGTGGCTGTAGCATAGAGCAAATGCAAGGACTTGGGCACTCCATTTCACATTCTTCCTTTGCCCTGCTATTAAATCAGATTTTTTAGCTTTTGACTTAGGGATGCTGTGGTTATTCTACTCAGTTGATGTTTTCTCTCTAGCCCTCTACAACTAGTTAAACAAAATTTAGCTAGAACTTGTCTTTTGGGCTCTCTTACATTTAGTATGTCCAAAATTGCACTATATTTCCACCAAACTTCAAGGCCTCTGAAATATGTGTACTGCAGCATATAGCACTTATATATCCAGCTACTAAAACTAGATTTATGAGATACATCTTTTACTATTTGCTCTTCTGAAATTCCCACTTAATTTAATTCTCTTTATTGGAAAATAGATTTCTTTATACTCTTGTAGCTGAATACTTCTTTTTTCTTGAAGTTGTAATGTATATATTACTTCCTCTTGCAGCTTTATGCTAAATACTATAAGAAAGCATCTATTATGATGCTTGCTCATGGTTGGTGCTAAACAGACCTGTGTGTTTGAGTTATCAATAATTTTTAGTGTGATACCAATTTAAAGAACAGAAATTCATAGAGAACTTATGGTTTCTAGAAAAAAAATTGATATAGTCTATATGAAATGAATTCATCTTATTCTTAAATAGCTTAGATTTGGGAAGAGGATGGCATCAAGGTCAAATCCATGCAAATACTAAAGAAAAGAAATGTAAATGTTGTCTACATATCCTGGATCTTATCATTATTTGGTTGTCCTTTTCACCACACAGACATATTTACATTAATATATTGGGTAAAATGGATATGAGTTGTAATATGAAGGAGGGGGTTTTTAGAACAGAACTCATATTTATTAAAGGTCCTTTATATATTTGTTGAAGACACTGTATATAAATTAGCCACATTAGTCCTCATAGCAACATATGTGGATATATAATATTAATGCATTTATTCATATTGGGAAACTTGATTTCATAAATATTAATTGACATTCTTAAATATATATCCTGTTAACCTGAGTTTAAGATATAAATCAAAAGATATTTAATCACAAAGATTATGAACTTTATATTATATTAGTCTGTACTCAACTTTAATTTTTTTAACTTCTAGGGTTATTAGATTTTGATCGACATGGCATATATGGGATTGAGAAAAATAATTTATTTTCTGCAAAATTGAATTTTATAGCCAAAGACTTCAATATATTCTACGTGACTTTACAACTTTACATATTTTAAAAACCTGAGTTGAGTTCCTTCCCTTTTTTATATAATTTAACCAAACTGGATATTTCATAAATTAGGTCTGAGAACAGCATTTTAAATATATGTCAATCAGACAGAAATAGCAATTATAATATCAAACAGTTGAGTGAATAAGAAGTGAATGCTACATAAATAATTCAATGTTCATTTTTTTATAAAATTTTATTCAACAATGAACCGGGAAAAATACTTTAAAATGCAAGGAGCATAATGAATTGAAGAAAAATCAGTGTTATACTTTATTAATAGATTTAGTAAATTGCACTTCCAAGGAAAGTAGAACAGGAAAGATTGAGTTGGAATTAGTATTTCATCATGACATATTCCACTAAACTTTCTAAGCTCCCAAGAAGCTCTATTTCATCTGCTGATTTGGATTTTATATATTAATTTTGGAACTGTGACAAATTCGAATTTAATATTTACAAAGGGTTTTATGATTAGTAATAACACAGTATGTCAAGGCAGTGTTATTTTACTTGATTTTAAGCATATGGGTAAAATGTCTGAAAAGTCCATCACTATAAATGGTTTCATATGACAAAGTAGCTGTCTCAATCCACCCAGCCTAAACTGTTATTAACTTAATTTGTCTTGTCAAATTGGACAATATAATAGGAAAATATATCTATCAACCTATTTAGCAACAATTAGACAATTGATACCTTTCAAAGAAAATGGAAATCATGATTGATTCTTGTCATACTTTTCAAGTATCTGTATTAATATTGACTAGACTGTGGAAAATATTTAGAAATATAGTTATGTTTGTTTTAAAATCTAAGGATTTTCCTCCCCTTAACTGGAAATCCTCCTGAAAAACTAAATACAGGTGTGACCATAAACAGGTCTCTTGTTCTTTCGTAGACCTTTACTTCTCATGTTAAAACAAAATGGTTTGACCTGACCAACATTTCCCAATATAGTCTGTACAAAGTAGTCACTCAGAACACTCTGATACAAAAAGGATTCCCTACTCAAATTAATTTTTAAATTTTATAATTCCCACTTTTGGAAAATCATAATGTATATATTTTATGTACTTTTTATTTTATTTATAAGTAGGTATGACTTCTATAAGTAATTTTTGCTAGGTAGTATAATTTACATTTATTTTATTAAAGTTCTGAGAAATACTAAAGCATAAAATTAAATGTACAGAAATTAAGTGACTTTTATACTACACTTTATCCAGTATTTTTCAAGGTTATTTGATTGTAGAAAATATTTTTTCATCATGGAATACTTCACTGTCCCTGTTCTTCAATGGAACACATAGTGCAAAATACTGGATCATCTCTAAAATCTATCCTAGTTCGAAATGTAATGCTAAGTAATCCCCACAGTCACCATTTTTCCCCTTCTTAAAAAAAAATTGTTAAATTTACTGAAGTAACATTAATTGGTAAAAATTACACAGGTTCCAGGCATACAATTCTCATATACATTATATTATCTATGAGGTGCATTGTGGGCTCAACACCCAGAGTAATTTCTCTTTCCATCACCATATATTTGATGTCTCCTCATTCCTCCCCCACTCTCTTCCCCCTTTACCCACGGGGAACCACTGAACTATTGACTGTGTCCATGAGTTTTTCTATCTTTGTTACTTTCAGTTTTTATTTTACATATAAGTGATGTCATATGATTCTTGATTTTTTTGTCTGACTTCTTTTACTTAATATGATGATCTCAAGGTCCATCCAAATTGTCACAAATGGCAGTGTTTCATCTTTTCTTATCGATGAATAATATTCCATTATGTAAATGTATCACAAGTTCTTTCTCCAGTCATCCATCAAAGGACACTGTTCGTTTCCATGACTTGGCCACTGTGAATAGTGCTGCAATGAACATTGGGGTACACAGATCTTTGTGGACTAAGACTTTCAAGTCTTTGGGGTAGATACTCAGAACAGCGATGTCTGGGTTGTGTGGTAATTCTATTCGTAATTTATTGAGAAACCTCTATACTGTCTTCCATAGTGGTTGGAATAACAAGTGCTGGAGAAGCTGTGGAGAAAAAGGGAACTCTCATACACTACTGGTGAGGATATAAATTGGTACAAACAAACTCAACTTTATATCATTATATTTGTAACATACAATATGAGGATCAAATATAGTATAGCTGTTTTCTTTTATCCATTCCTTTAGAAAGAAGGGCCCATACCAATCATAGAGTTTTGTAATTTACAGATTTGCTTCTCTGATGACTTATTGCACTCTAACCTATCTGATTGTTTTTGCATTGCCATCAAATGCTGCATCACTAGTCATGAATTATTGTTCACAAGGAAGTAGAAACATAGAGTATATATATGCATAGTTTGAGTCTAAGTTTTAAACTTTTCTATGTGGTTTATAGTTTATTCTATTTTGTTGTTTATTTTTCATTTATTTATTATATATTTTCTTATTTTTTCTTTTATATCCTGCTCACCAAAAGATTATATACTCACTTAAATTTAGCTAGTAGTTCTTTGAGCTTTAGTACTCATCCATGATTTTAGAAAGTAATAATAATAGTTAACATATGCCATAGCTGCACTAAAGGCAAATATATTAACTCATTTAACTTTCATAATAACTGGAAAAGTCAGGATTTGTACCAATATTTAGGACTTCACAACCAATATTTAATTATCATTAGTTCCTCAGTGGCTCCTGAATTAAGACAATTTCTAGAGTCCTGAGAATTTTTACAAGTTCATGCATGTTTTGGTAAAGAAAACAAGAATAAAAACAAAACAATAATAACAGAAAAAAAATTGTAGATAATGAATCTGGGTAGAAAATAAATTCATTGACCCTAGGAGGTAAGTTGAATGCACTATACTATTTAAGACATTTCTTGACAGAGTATTCTATACTCTGTTCCAATCCAAATGAAACCACTACCGGTACCTTTGATCATTTGTTTTCTGTTTTTACTTCCCTCCTAGAATTTTCATCATAGTTTGAAAGTTGACATATAGCCCAGGCAACAAAATCTCTGTTGTCTGTACTAAAAATTGCCACCAAAACCTACAGATATTTAAATTGAATATCTATACAACACTCATTTCTCCACCCAACTCCTATTTAGGTCTTTTATTTATTTATTTTTTTGTATTCATTTATTCTAAAATTTGCTACTACTTCTTTTATAATAAATACTATAGCTAGTACAAACAAATATAAATCCTACCTATAGGAAAAAATATCATTTATCAATGAATATTTAATAAAGAGATATACTGACATAGCAGGTCATCTATCTATCTATCTATCTATCTATCTATCTATATCTCCAGAAAGTATTCAACCATGAAGTATGAAAAATTGAGGCATTTATGGCAGATTTTTTTCCCCAGAAAGCCCACTTATATGTGTATATTTAAAGAGCAGACAGGCTCCTGTACATAAAGGGCAAAGAGAGACAAAACAAAAAAAAATTGGAAGACCATTTCAAATGGACAATTTTAATAAGAAGGGAACTTACTACAAAGCTTGCCTTGGGTGGCTACAAGAAGAGTTGATCTCTTCATTCACTTGCCAGCACCTTATAAGTTTATGTAGAGGTTTTAATGGAGTTTATTCATATATACTGTTTCAGTGATTTCAAAAACATGAAAAACAAGTTATAACCTCAAGGCTGTGTCTTTGGGATAGCTCCTAGATTGGGGACACAAGTGGAAGGCACATTCAAAGGACAGGAGTGGGTGAGGACCCTTCAATTGCCCAGGTACAACTCCTGGGTGAGCTGACAGTCAGGTCCTCTCAATTACTTCCTCCAACAAATGTTTAAAAGTCATGCAAAGATTTCAGCTGTCAATGTAGTAGAATCTTTGCACCTTACCAGGAAACAGCTGCTTCGTTTTTCATTCACTGCAGACAGTACATATTTGATATTGTATTGTCCCACGAATCAAGTTTAAGCGTTGTTCTAAGCATATCAAAGACTATTTAATTTACAGAGGCTACCATACCAAGAGGTAAAGGACAATTAATTGAGTAATTACCATGCATTATTACGTACTTGTAGTCAGGCATAAAAGGTCATATGGATGCTAAGCAGAGTATATAATTTATTTTTTAAAGTAGAAACAACAGGATAGAATAAATAGGTGATAGGTTTTCATCAAGTGGTTTAGACTGCAAGGTCATATCTCTAACAAAAAGCTTAGCAACAATGTGTATTCAGGTCTATATAACACCAAAATCTGAGCTCTTAACAATTATGGGATGTGGCTTTAGAGTGTGGCAGTTTTACTTTTTAACTGATAGATATATTCTTTCAGCCTATAAATGTGTTGCCTAATCTATAGAAGACATACTCCCCCCACCCCCGAAAGTTCTAACACTACAAACTGTATTAGGAAAGATGACCTTATATGACCTAAACACAAGATTCATACTAAGGTTACTATGAACATATGTTCTGGAGGAATTATATGAATTAGTACAAGTTTTATTTGGAGTTCAAAAACCAAAACACAGTCTGTTCATTTTCAAATCATATGTATTCTAGTTTTAAATAGATTTTAGGGATTAGAAATTAATAACAGACAAAAATATCTTGCTGTACAAGTAGTTGAAAGAACACTGGTTAATTTGTCAATTATTAGTATCACAACTCTTATTTTAAAAGTTTTAGAAATGCCTTTGGAGAAAAATTCTTGTTGGCATAACTTGCATGCTTCATTCTGAAGAAAAATGTTTAAAGGCTTTAATACAAAAGGAAATAAAACCAAAACACTCATCATGAAAAATGCCTATTTGGTCTGGAAATATTACCCAAAGAAAAATATTATGAATTTCTTAAATATATACCGTACACATTATGTAACACATAATAAACAATCATAGTTTTCTATAAAGTATAAAAAGCAATTTCATACATTATTTCTCTCTGTCATAAGAACAAAAAGTTGTATGAATTACCCAATTTCACAGAATTAACAGCTAGAAAAAGTTCCATGCCT
>PVKE010027954.1:0-21257 GCA_004027555.1 Craseonycteris thonglongyai | reverse complement strand
CTTAGTACCTGTGCACTAAGTGTCAAAACAGAAGGTGTGAGATTGGGCTCAGTGTGGTAAGGGGAAAAAGGAGGAAAATTGCTATCATAAGACCCTAGAGTCCCAGTGGTGTGAACAAATGGTCTGTGTCATTTGGATCAAAGCCTTGTTTTCTCATCTGTACGAAGGGTTAATATTAGCACACACCTGCTTACTTCCAAGGCTGCTTTGTAAATCCAACAAGGTCATCTATGTGAATCCAGTTTGTAGGAGAAAAGGTGCTGAGCAAGTGATAGTATAGATGAACCTTGAAGGATGAATTTTGCCACTAAGATTGGCAAAAAAGATAGGGTAGGGGGTCCCACAGAAATGAATAGCAAGAGCTATGAAGTAGCGGGGCAAAAGGTACACAAGAGAGTGAAAATTGGGGCCTATTTGGAACATGTAATATAATACATATTATAGAATATGTATTATGTTAAATTGTTTATCTGTTTATCTAAAATTAAAATTTAATTGTATGTCCTGTGTTTTTTATTTGCTAAATCTGGCAATCCTACCCAGGCTTCCCCATTTTTGCTGCCAAAGTTCAGCTCTTGTCTCAAAGGCCAAACATTGTTTCTTCCACTAGGTTTTCTGTTTCTCTTGGTTAAGCAAGATGAGGGGGGAAGGGGGGGTGTTGGGTAAAGAGCTATATCATTTACTGTTTAAGAGTTTCAGTTCTGGTGTCAGATGTCTAGGATTTATAGTTCATCTCTCTGCTTGACAATTTGTATGATTCAGAGATTTTTAAAAATCCCTCTGGGCCCCAGTTTGCTCTTCTTCCAAGGTAAGTATTTACTCTATGGCATTGTCTTGAGGATTCAATAAACTCTATACACAGTGCTTGGCATGCTTTTCCTGCATAGTCTCAACCACCCATCTATCCATAACGTTCTGAGTATATACAATATAGAAGACACCCAACATACAGAAATAAAAAGACATGGGCGCTGCCCTCAAGGAATTTGCAATTTAGCAGATTCATAACTAAAACAAAGCCAGGTTTACCCAGTTTTAGTCTTCCCTGGCATCTAATTGCTAATGACTAAAAATCTTGTATTTCCTTCCAATTTCTCTTCTGTATTTCATACCCTACTGTCCCCTGAACCACCTGCATATCCCACAGACACATCAGCCTCAACAAATCCAATGTGGAAGCCCAGGCCTTTTTTGTCCCTTTGTAGTTTCTACCTTAGAGAACTATACCATCCAGTCCTACAAATCACTTAGTGTTTTTCTGTTCTCCAAGTTGGAGAAGCAGACAGATGACTACAGAGTATCACAACTTTCTAGAGCCGAAACATCCATGAGAACAGAGCCAGAGCAGGAAAACCTAAGCTGTAATTGACAATGTGCTGGAGGCTCACTGGGGACAAGTGGGGAGATAAACCTCCGGGAGGACTCATCATAAAAAGGCCCCCATCCTTTTGTTAATTCTTCCTCCAGCAGTTCAATGAGGTTCTCACACTGAGTATCAATCAGAGTAAAATCCCCTGTGTTTTCAGAAGGGAGTGGGGAAAAGGAACCATATTGAAATACACCAGAGAATTCTCTTCTTAACAAGGGCTGCCCTCAAAAGAAACTATTTTACCAGAGAGCCTCAACTATTTGTTGTTGTTTTTTCAGAGCCAAACTAGTCTGATGGAATAAAGTATCCAACTCCAGCTTGCTCTAGCCATTCTGTTCTTTCTCAGGTGCAGGTAAGGGACATTGTATGTGAACTTCACTGTCTAGAGGTACCAAGAGGTACAGGTTCACTAGAAGACTGAGACTTAATCGCAGGACTATAGCATGCTTCCTCTCCCCAACACCACACAATCACATTACTAAAGGCCAATTTACAGTAGTTCCTTTTCCCCAGTACATCGTGTCCCGCCATCAAAAACACACCAAACAGAAAGAAAGGAAAAAAAGTAATTACAAGGCGTACTAATGATCAAAAAACTCAGTTTGACGATACAGAGCAAGCAAGCATTAGAACAAGACTCAGATATGGCAGGGGAGTTGAAATTATCAGACTGGGGATTTAAAACACTTATGATTAACATGATAAGGGCTCTAATGGATAAAGCAGACAGCATGTAAAAACAGATACATAATGTAAGCAGAGAGATGAAAAGTCTAAGAAAGAATCAAAAGAACATGTATAAATATATCATATGTATATGTGTCCACTTTTCTATTTTCTTATCTACATTTTCATCTTTTTTCAGAAAATGTGTTTCTTATGTAATAGGTACATAATAGTAAGTAAATAATAAGGAATTATTTTCTTTTTACTTAAAAAAATTAAGTTGTTACTAATTAAGGCTAAATTCTTTTAGATAAAATTAGGTCCAACAGTTCGAATGTCAGCAATTTCATATGGTTCATTGTAACAGCCAACCTTCTTTGGCCACTGAAAACAAAACACAGACAGGCAGCTTCTATTATTAGAAGATGGCATTCTATTCTCAGCCATCATTGCCTTTCTACTCCCTCACTTCATCACCTGCTTGGGGATAATTTAAAACAACCTCACATTCACAAAATGCCTGTTTAAAAGTGTTGTATTGATTGCTAGCATGTTTTATGTTCCCATCTCAATTGCCCTGCTAAGATGTAGGCTGCACATTTCCCACTGTGTTGTGTCTCATAAATCTCAAGGTAAAATTGTAGGCTAAATGCCTGCTGTTTCAGGAATTATTGAGCATGCACCTGTATACATGCTCCTGTGCTCCTGCACACGTGTGTGCACACACACACATACACACACAGCTAAGACTAGTTACCAGTCCATAAATCATAACACAAAGACGATTGCAATGCATCAAGTAGTGATCAAATTTTAATGTACCCTTAAACATTTAATAGGAGTGTCCACCAACCCCATGATTCTAGAGGAGAGGGTGGAATTCCATAAGAGAGGTCTACAAATTTGTCTGCTGAGAGCAGTCCCAGGAAAATGAGGCAGTACCCACGAATGCCAATGGCAGATAGCAGCTAGAGCAGAAGAGAAAGAAGAGAAAAGAATACAGTCTTATCTAGGGACAGTGACTAGCATATTCATTAGGAATGTTAGTAATAGAATGCTCAACTGACATTAGCTGAAACAATACAACTACTTTTTTCATATGACAATAAATTGGAGATAGGTGGTTGCTAAAGTTTTGGTTCAGCAGCTCAATGAGACGCTTTTACTGTGCTGTGCTGAGCCTGTTAGCTTTTTGTCCTTACACTTGCTGGGTCATGGGTACAGCACAGCCATTATAGCTTCTCACAGCTGCTAAATGTCTAGCACAGAGTAAGTTCTCACAAATGTTAGTGAGTGACTTTCTGCCAAATTTTAATCCTTAGTGGACGGCCTGAACATTTTTAAAAAGATCTACTTCTTTGTTCACTCAGCAAGTATACTTCCCCAAAAGGAGGAGTTAGCTGACTCACCCCTCAGTGTAAGGTGGACCTGTTGGGCAGGTGGCTGGCCAGGCCACCCTCCCCACCCCCAGAGGTGGAGGACTTCTTGCTCCATGGTCAGGTATTACTCTGGTCCAGTCAGTCATGGCTGAGATATCAGGGCTGGGCTCACTCCAAGGCACTACCTGGGCCAGAGAAGTTCATACAGAAGACAGCTAAGACCTTGGAGCTGCTTCCTTACAAGGTGTATGCAGTGGGCTGCTGACATCTGAGTCTCCAGAGGTTTCTCTGGAAAATTATGCCCAATATAGTGAGGTATTACTGGTAGTAGGAAAATCATTCACAAGATAGGCATGATGATCTACAGGAAGCTACTAGCACTACTAAATCAGATGTGAAGTTGTCTCTTCTTTCATTCATTCAACAGATTTTTTTTGAACACTCACCATGTATCAGGCACTATTCTAGTGCTTGGGGCATAGCAGTGGATTTAACAGAAAAAAATTTCATCCTCTGTATTCAACACACACACACACACACACACACACACACACACACAGTCCTTCTCTACCTGCTCTGTTGTACAGGAGACTGCTCCTTGTAGACTTCACCTTCTGAGCTGTCTTGCCTTCTAGCCTCTGGTAGGGTTTGGCCTATGGAGGGTATAGCAGGAGATTGGAAGTTGAGATGTAAGAGAATTCAAGGTATTTCTTCCCTTCATTCCGAAGGCTTTAGCCCACGGATTCTGGTCATGGTTGCATCCCTCTACCAGGGGTCTCCAAACTACGGCCCGCGGGCTGGATGTGGCGCGCAAGGCCCTCTCATCCAGCCCGTGGAGACCTTTTTATCTGAATAAAATAATATTAAATAAATAATTAAAAACAACATCTATGTTTTGATTTTTTTTTATTTGGACCTCAAGTGTGTAGTCAGCCCCGAACTGCTGTTTGATAGTTAATGCAGCCCGGGGCTAAAAAGTTTGGAGACCCCTGCTAGACAATGAGCTTCTACTAAGTGACCTGTCCACCATGGCCCCAGCTCTCACAGAGATCTAAACACACTTTTTTTCTTCTTGCACCTATAGCTCCAAGTGTGGTAACACCTTCCTGCCACTGCTAGTCTATGGATCTTTCAACAGCTCTTATTGGTTAACTCTTCACATTCTGTAAATATTCCCTTAATTCAAGCCCCTTGAACCATTAGATTTATATTCTGTTCTCTGATAAGATCCTAACTCAAGTTTTGCTACATAATTTGCAAGTCCCAGTGCCAAGTAAAAATGAGGAGCCCTTTATACAAAAAATAAAAAAAAGTGTTGTTTTTCTTTAAAAATATTTCATTACTTATAAAATATAATAGGAGTGATACATGAGTAAAAACATAAACTTACATAACTTACATAACATAATAGTTCTGGTATTATAATTTTTATAATAAACAATAAATAATACATTAATGTCATAGCTTGATTAATCATGATTTTTTAAAATCATTTTTGTGCAAATTAGTTTATTAGGTCATAAAAATTTATATTTTTAACAACTTTATTTTAATAAATAATTTTAAAATATCAATTACTCTTGGCAAAAAACAAGATTGCAAATAATGTTTGACAATTTTTAATTTTGAGAGGGATATTTCTGCTGATGAAGCTATTACAGAGCTGTTAAGAATATTTTATAGGCTATGACAACACAGATAAATTTCAGGCAAATTGTATTGAAATATAAATTTTATTACATTTAGAGCTGATGATTCTTATGAAATAATTTTTCTAAAATGATTTAACCCTTCAAACAAATGAGTTCTGTGTAAGTCGACATTTCATTTTAAAAGATAAATTTACCCAATGGTATTTTGTTTCCCCTTTCTTTAACTTATAGAAATTGTATAATCTGAAAGTGACTTCATGATTTGTATATAATTTCAAAATACCTGTTTATGCATTCTATCACATTTTCAATCAGAAGAAGAAATTAATTTTAAAATTATCTTCCTTGTTAATTTATTGGTTCATCTGAATCTTCATATGAACATGGTATTCTTTTTGTCAGATGGCAGTAATCTTTATATTTAAATTCTATTTCTAAGCTTGTAAATATATTTATTTTGTAATACTGCAGTAGTTTTTAAAACTAGGAATTCCAAACTGAAGGATTATCATAACTGCCTGATACATTTTATTACAATGTCAATGTACATGCTTTTATTTGGCAATGACTTGCAGACAGAATTTACTGTCTGAGCAATAGCCCGCCACTCCTGTCCCAGCGCTGAGGCTGGAAAGCTAGCCTTCATGCAAAGCCGTGAGAACTAGCTCAAGCCAGCCTCCCACCAGAGCTGCGGAGAGGCTCCCCCAGTTGGAATCTCCTCTGTCCTACAACCATGACTCCAGCTGCTGATGCTGCCATCGCCAACCCTACCTGAGACGCAGTCTGGCCCTGGACACTGCTGCAGGGCCTCAAAGCCTCCGGGACTGCCCCATGGGGAGCTGATGCCTGCCCAGTGGCCAGGACAATGGTGGGTGCGGGCACTGCTGCTGGACCTCAGCTGCACGTGTGTGCTATTGTCCAGCACATCTCCTCTATGCTACTCCACTGTCCCACTGTCACTTACAGCACACAAGTTTAAAGATAAAATGATGAAGAATTGCAAGACAATAACAGAGAATTAAACCAAGCACAGAGACCTTCTGATACGGAGCCCTGTTCTCCAGCACAGGTCACGGCCACACTCCCATGAAGCCAGCCCTGGTCTAACATGTAGAGTTCACGAAATGTATGTTCCAGTAGAAGACACTGAAGATGAGCAGGTCAACAAGGAAATGCATATTAATGTATCTGGCGGTGAGCATGTATTCCAGAAAAGAAAACAGGGCAAAGAGACAGTGTCGGGGGATGGGTACATCTCCTAACTAGCGTGGTCACATAAGGCCTCTCTGGTGAGGTGACATCTGAGGAAAAGTGGGAACAAATTGAGAGAGCGAGTCTTGGTAATGACAGTGGTGTGGAGGGTTGCAGGAGTGGGGGTGGGGGTATCGGAGGGGCAGAGCATTCCAGTGGAGAGAAGAGTAGGTGTTCAATCCCTGATAAGGGAATGTGTTTGGAGAGTTCAAACGAAAGCAAGAACAGTGTGCCAAGAGGGCAACAGGCAAGGCGGAGAGTAGTAGAAAGTGACATCAGGAGAGATCAACGTGGCCTAACTGGGCTTTGGATTTTACTGTGTGTTAGAGGCCATTGGAGAACTGAGAGCTGCGAGCAGACAAGATCAGGAGGCAGGTGGGGGGTCGGAATGCATGAAGTCCTTCCCTGAAACCTCACTGATGCCACTCTTCCTCTCTCATTGCCTCATTCATTGCCTCCCTTGTATGTGTCTTGTTTCTTCAAGGAATTGCATTTCTCCCTAGGGCCTCATTCATGCTGTTCTCACAGGAGGCTCTCTGACCACTTTTGTCATGGTGATCTCCCTCTTACCCTTCTGGACTTCAACTTCACCTCCTCTAGAAGTATCTCATTCCACTTCTCTCCCCATGATTCTATCTCGGCTCTTTTCAAGTCTCCTTCATAGCGTGGGCTTATATTCACATTATCTATTTACTTACTTGACTATAACTGCAATTTGTTGTTGTTGTTGTTGTTGTTGTTGTTTACTTATTTTAGGTCTATCTCCCCAACCAAAATGTGCCATCTACGAGAGCAGGGGCTATGTCTCTTATCCTTCACTACTAGGAAACCTCCTGCTCACAAGTGCCTGGTAAATACTAGTGATGGGGGATGCCACGATGGCTCAGTGGGTTGAACGCTGGTCTTGCAGCTGCAGGGTCCTAGGATCAAGTCCCAGCCCCCACCCGTGTGGGCCCATATGCTGAACTGGGGAGTGCTTCCCATGTGGGAGGCCCCAGTTTGGTTCCCACCCTGTGTGACCCCACATCCACCCGTGAAATGAAACTATATGGAAACTAATAATGTACAACTATGGAGACTGCTCTGGGCCCTCCTCCTTCTCTTTGTCTCTCTCTGTCAAAGAATAAAAATAAATCTTAAAAAAAGAAAATACTAGTGATGAATGACCATTTGTGGAATGAACAAACCTCTCCTCTATACTTACCACCACAATGTCCAGGCTGTGGTTTGGCAATTCTGCTCCTTTGCCTAAAATTATAAAATTTTGTTCCCAAATGGTCATCTAGTAAGTGTGCAGTTAGCTTTCAGTCTTAGCTAGATCCTTACCTTCACTGAAGGAAGGCTTGCATGTTACACACATGCACACATACACCTGCACATTTTACTAAGCCATCTACTGTTTCTTCCTTGTGTTTCCAACACACTTTGTCCCTACCTGTCTAAGGTCACACCACATTGTATCACATTGGGTTAAATTATTGTTCTATATCTCTTATCTCTGCCTCCCCTTAAGGCTATATGCCCCTTGATTGCTGCAAATCCAGCTCACTTTGTCAATCTCTGCTTCTAGCACTGCCCTAGCGCTTGGAGGTGATCCATATATGTTTGGAAAATAAGTATATACACATCTTAAAGCCTTCTTTATGCACAAGTTGCTTCTGTGAGCAGATCATACCTTGCAGTTATCTTAGCATGGTATTATTTACATAGCTTTATAATTTGTAAGTGAAAATTTAAATACAATCATACACACACTTGTGTTTTTGGAATCACTTTTCAGTTTGATATCCCATCATACCCCACTCCCAATTGTGAAAGAGCATGGTACATTTGCAGAGCCTCAGGCCCAAAGAGGTGAAGTGCTGATCCACAGAGATACCATGTAGGCTCTAAGTGTCATTATTAACCAGAAGTTATTGCTAAACAGACCTGGAGTGGGAATGGAAGAAGCCAGAAGTAGAAGAAGGCTCCACTTGGTGTCAGCTCTGAAACTAGACAGTCCAGTGATTTTTCCATTACAGGTGCACACAGTGAAGCGAATATCTAATTGGTGAGGCAATAATTATCCTTAGGCTGACAGCCAAAACCTAATTGTGACTCAGCCCCAGCCTGGCAGATGGATCAGGCACATCACAAGGTGGGCTTATTAAATTCATTAGAGATTGGGTCCGCGGCTCAGAGAGTGGTCAATTCAGAAAAGGGTTTGCAGTTCGCTTTAACCCTTCATCCTCCAATTTTTCAGTCACAAGCAAAGACTTGGTGATTCTCTGACAAAATCTCTTCCCAATTGCCTCTCTCTACCTCCCACTTAATCACACACACACACGCACACACACACGCACACACACACACACACCATGAAAGTCACTTTACATGCATAATTCTAAGCCTCAGGCCAGCTAAGGGAGTCAGGCATTGCAGTCTCCATTTTATAGATTAGTGCACTGTGCCTCCACTAGCTTAACTAACTTGCATAAGGACGGGGCTTAGCCGGAATTCAAACTCTTATTTGTTGATATATACATGCTGAGATATGTACCAAACCATTTGTAAGTGACTGAAATTGAAAATTTGTGTCTGAAACAAAGACATTTGTATCTGAACATGTATTTTCTGGAAAAAAAAATTATATACGAGGGCTGTCTGGAAAAAAATCCAGCCATTGTCAATATAACAAGAACAGTTATGTGGTTAGATACTTTCTGAACAGCCCTTGCATATCCTGCCTTGGCTTTATAACTTAAATATTTAAAATACAAAATTAAAAACTTAGCGTCGTAGACAAACAATTACGTGTTTGGAAGGGACCTTAGGGATTAATTAGTTACTGCCCTCATTGGACGGAGCAGGCTAAGGTGGCACAGACCCACTACGGTACATCTAGAAGAACCCAGCATTCCTGACGTCTAGCCTGTTCAGCCCTGAATGAAACGCCCCCAGAACAGAACTACCCTCCTGGAAACCCCTTTTCCAGTTCTCAGCTGTGATTGTAGCCTGAGTCTGACCTGGTCATGCTTTTCCTGTTTGTTCCCTTTTCTCATTAAATACCTCCGCACCTAGCACAAAAACAATTGCTTTCTCTCAACCCCACCTTCCCCGCTACCCCAACACAGATGTGTTAACAACATTCTGCCACATCCAAACTTAGGCCGGACCTTCAGGCTCCTTGCAGGTGAAGAACTTGTGTGCCCCTGGAACTTGTGATGGAAACGCTTTTCGCGTCCCAGGGGGCTGAAGGCCAGTGTTCTGGAAGCCCCTTAGGAAGCGAGGTTCTTACAAGCCGCCCAAAGCCAAGTCAAACCCTTTTTATTGTTTCAAAACATGAAAGAAATTTGATGTACAACCACTCAGGACAAAAATAAGCTTCTTGTTCAAATAAAATACTTTTTTTTGAGATCCGTAGGTTCACCCCTTCGGCTGGTTGCCTGGATGCTGAGCTTCAGAATCTGTGCAGCGGGCCCAAAACGCAGGCCTTAATCCCCGAGGCTCACTCCTAACCCCAAAGGGAGTAGGCCTAATGCGTGCCCACGAGCCCCAGTTCAGCCTCCTCTCACAAAGCACACTAAGGAGGAACCCCAGGGGAAAGCTCACTTCAAGAACAGATGCCATAACCTATTGCAGGAGTCCGTTTTCTATCAAGCGGAGAAGATTGAACACGCTTACCAGCTTACAAGCAATATGATTGCCGATTCCTTCAGAATCAGTTCAAATTCCACCTCCTCTATGATGTGTTCCCTAAACCCCTGAAGCAATATGTGGGTCTGCCTTGTCGGCTTGCCCCTCTAGGATTCTTTTTAAACAAATAAGCTTATATGGCTTTATTGCTTTTTATTTTTTAATACATCTTTTATGACACAATGTAAGTTAGTTACCAAATTCTGACAAATTTTCATGCTCTGTCACTCCTGAGTGGTTTGGTGCATATATCAGCATGCATACATCAACAAATAGGAGTTTAAATCATGGCTAAGCCCCTTCCTTATGCAAGTTATATAGCCTAATGGAGGCCCAGCATCCTGATCTGTAAAATGAAGATAGCAATGCCTACATCTCTGAGCTGTTCTCATGTTTAAGCAAAAGGATGCTTACAAAGTAATTTGAATGTTACTTGATACTCAGTAAGATACTCAATAAATGTTTTGCTCCCTAAGCCCATCTCTCTTTTTACTGGTATATAAACTATTCAGAGGAACTCTTGCGGCCAGAAGCATTTCAGAAGTCAAAACTTCCATATTCATAATATCCACATCAAGTCTGAGGAAACAGGCTATAAACTTAACATATTAATATTTTTTCAGCACTGCCTGAATACATAGCATATGTTTAAATAATCGGAGTAAAGTCTACAAGTGTCTTTAAATCAGTCAGGTCAGATTTGCTATGAAACAAGAGTTACAAATTTCTGAGAAAGCTTTCTGTTTCAGAGTCATTTGGACTTTGAAACTATGGTTTAGGATTGTGGACCTGTATTATGATTATTTTTTAAAAGATTGCATTCCCACTAGCATTTGTTGTCCTTAATGCCTGCCTCACATCAGAAACTCAATAACACTTTTGGAATGACTGAGTAATGAAGGACAGGATCTATACTCAGAGATGTGAGAGTGGCCCTTTAGCTCCACCATTCATGAATGGAATTAGTCTTTGTTCTTTCTCTGTATTTTACTCCTGCACACAGACATCTGATAAGACACGAAGTAGGTCAGTGGAGATACAACACCAGAGTAGATCTAAACTTAAGGGAAAGTTTGCTTCTGGCTCCTTCCCACCCCACACTTATGGTTATGAAAATCACTCTTTCTGAGAAAGAAATATGGTTGCATATTTTCTAAAAGATATGACTTTAATGATTGTTCTGGCACTAGA
The DNA here is from genome assembly GCA_004027555.1 of Craseonycteris thonglongyai. Taxonomy (NCBI): domain Eukaryota; kingdom Metazoa; phylum Chordata; class Mammalia; order Chiroptera; family Craseonycteridae; genus Craseonycteris; species Craseonycteris thonglongyai. Next base: position 10,074 of record PVKE010027954.1, on the reverse strand, counting down.
AATGAAATAATTAACTTTTCATATGGTATAAATAATCTTGAAGACATAATTTGAAATTTTAAATTGCCTTGTATCCCAAAGAACTGAAATATTTGTGATTCAAGTTTACCAAAGTATACCAGATGTTATTCTCCTATATTTGATGCTAACGAAGCAAAAGCCACAATAGGAATGACCCTTTGTGTGTATATAACACAGCATTGAGTGACTTTAAATGCTAAGAAGTTATAGGACAAGTCAGAGAAGTTGAAAGTTTGGGAGAGTGTTAGAATGATTCATGAAGGAGATTCCTGAAGAGGTCAAGTCAAGTCCCAAACACAAGCAGAGGGATGGATTGACTTAAATTAGGATGAAGGAAGTATTTTCCATGAACTTGGAAATGAAAGAGGCTAGGATGAGCAGGAATATGTGTTGGTGTCTAGAAGATGAGGAAGTATCAACTTAGCACTTGTATTTTCTTGGTGAAATAGGGCACCGGGTTATTTACTTGGTGTCCAGGATAACTGATTAGGGTGGAAGCAACTTGAGCAGAGTGAAGTTGGAAAGGGCGTGGGATGCCGGGATTGCGCAGCATGCTGAGCGCTTGCTTGCCTTGCAACTGCGAGGTCCAGGAATCAAATCCCGGCCCCGGCCTGTACAAACCCATATGATGAACTGTGGCACAACTGGTAGTCACTGGGATGGCAGAAAAGGTTCTCGCCACCCATGAGTGAGCCCTCACCCCCACCCAGTTTGGTTCCCACCCCGGGCAGTCCCACATCCACCTGTGGAATGAAACTATGTCACAACTAATGATGTACAGCTATGGAGACTGCTCTGGGCCCTCTCTCTCCCCTTCTGTCTCTGTCTCTGTCTCTCTCTCTCTCACACACACACACACACAAACACTTTCTCTTAAACAATAAAATAAATCTTTAAAATAAAAGTTGGAAAGGACAATGTGGGGAGTGAGACAGGAAGCTCACTGGAGCAATATAGAGGGTAACTTGCTATTGAGAGTTCTGTAGACCATGATGGCATGGCTTTGTAATTACAGCAATTTCCAAAGCTCTGTGGACTTCACCAGCAGTGTCCAGCACCTTGAGTACAAGAGAAGAAAAAGCATAGAGGTTATTGATTCCAGTTTAGAGAGGGGAAGGCGTAGTTTGCCCTGTAAATACAATGGAAGTATCACAGGAAAAAGATGTGGAAAACATCTGCAAGGGAGAGTTGATGTTATTTACCATGCAGTCTCATGTTAGGTGTGAAGGACATAAAGACATACAAGAGACATCGTTTTTCTTCCTAGATCTGCTCTTCCAAAAGGTGGTATTATGTAGTGGTTAAGAGCCAGACTCTGAAATTTCACATTATGCATTCAAAACCCACTTATTACTGGCTAGGTGACCTTGAGGAAGTTACTTGTTCTCCCTTGTGCCTTTTCATTCTCATTCATAAAAAGGGGATGTCAATAGTACTTATTTCACTTGATTGTGAGGATTGAATGAGTTAATATACTCAGACTGGAATTGACATAAAATGTCATCTATTTAAGCATCACCTATTATTATTTCTCTGGATGTCTCCATTTCAGTAACTGCACCCCCATCTATTCAGAAGGTCTTTATAGGAAACTGGCAGTCATCCTTGACACCACCCTCACTTCCATATACTATTCATCTCAAAGCCTTATGACTTTCATCACCAAAATAGATTTTAAATTCCACAGCTTCTCTGTTTCTATTACTAATGTTAGTCTAAAGCACAAACATCTCCAGCTAAACCATGGCATTGACTCATCGCTTATTTCATATCTTCCTCTCCTGTAGCACTTCAATCTATCTCCATGTAACACGTAGGCAGGGTTTTTCAACCTGAGCACTACTGAAGCTTAAGTTCTGATTATTCTGTCTTGGGGTAGGTTCCTGTGACTCACAGTGTTTAGTAGCATTCTTGACTTCTACCAGTAGCACCACACTGTCCCCACTTGTAACAACCAAAACTATTTTCAGCCATTACAAATTTGCCCTGGTCAAGAACCACTGGCAAGGAAGATAGAACATAACATAAAAAGTTGCAGAGCATATATGATATAATATATCTTAACAAAGATGACTTAACTACATAATGGCACAGTAAAAAATACAATACGGAAATGCTGGGATGGCTCAGCAGGTTGAGTGCTTGCTTTGCAACCCCGGGGTCCAAGGATTAAATCCCAGCCCCAGCCCATGCAGACCCATATGCTGAACTGGGGTGTGCTTCCCAAGCAAGAGGCCCCTAGTTCGGTTCTTGCCAGGGCGAGCTTCCCATGTGGGAGGGCCCCTCACAGTTCTTGCCCTGAGCAGCACCCCACCCACCTGTATGGAAAGAAATTATGTAGAAAACTGATGATGTACAACTGTGGAGACTGCTCTGAGCCCTCCCCCTTTTCTTCATCTCTCTCTATCTCTGTCTCTCTCTATCTTTCTGTCAAAAACAATAAAATAAATCTTTAAAAAACACAATAGAACACATATACCTCAACTCTGATTTCAGACTTTTTTCCATTAAGTCAAAATTCCTCAGTGTTTAAAGTAAAAAATAATTTAACATCAATATAATACAATTACCCTGGATGACAAAGGGGAATTAAGATAGCTAATCAGTTGGACGTAAGATAGGAAGTTATCTTATATAATATGGGTGGGTCCAATATAATCACAAGGGTCCTTCAGTTTGTAAGAGAAAGACCAAAAAGGTATGAGAGATGCAATGTGAGAAGAATTTGACCTGATAGTTATGGTTTTGAAGATCAAGGAAGGAGCTGAGAGCTATGCAATACAGCATGCAGCCTCTACGAGTTGGAAAAGGTAAGAAAACATTCTCTCCTAGAGCCTCCAGAAAGCAATGCAGCCTGCCAACACCGTGGCTTGAGCTCAGTGAGACCCATGCTGAACTTCTGACCTACACAAATGTAGGATAACACACCTGTGTAGTTTTAAGCCACCAGGTTTGCAGCTGTAAAAAAAATAATACAACCTCTATCTAGCTATAAAGCCTTAGAGTTACTTAAATTTTCTGAGCAACAGTTTCCTCCATACATAGTGAAAACAGTACCTAACCCTTGGCTCATTGTGAGGAATAAATGAAGAAATAGAAATAAAGTGATTATAGCAATGTCTAGTATTATGGACTTCATTATACCCTCCCTCCCTCAAGTTCATATGTTGAAGTACTAACCCCCAGTATCTGACAGTATTTGGAAAGAGAGACTTTAAAGACATAATTAATGTTAAACAAGGTCATACAGGTATGACCCTACCCCCATATGACTGATATATTCACATAAGAAAGGAGAGTGATACCAGAGATGTGCACACACAGAGCAGACCATATGAGGACACATATGCAAGCCATGAGGCATCTGTCTGCAAGCCAAGGAGAGAGGCCCCAGGAGAAATTCAACCTGCTGATGCCTTGATCTTGGACTTCAAGAGTCCAGAACCGTGGAACATATTCCTGTTGTTTAAGCACCCCAGTGTGTGGTATTTTGCTATGGTAGCCCTAAAAGGCTTATGCATCTGTACATACTAGTCAGTCAATAATGTTGATTACCATTATTACTTGTTTCTTAGCCACAAATTTGAACTACAATGCTACTTAGTGAAATTGCATATAGAAAAAAAAAAAGATGATTAAGAAACCCAGTTTCTACTTTTGGCTGTGAATATCTGGCAGTATCATCTTGTCAAGATATCGTGTGATATACACTTCCCATCTTTTTGTGTTAATGTTTTCTCTCTTCTGGTTTATAGAGGTAGATTGAACACATATGGCTTTCCCCTGGTTTCTTGGCCCCATTAAAAAGATAATAAAGAGATTATCTGTTAAAGGTAGAAAGCCACAGGAGCAGAAAAGAAAGCAGCACGGTGTTGGAAGCTGGAAAGCAAATGAATAAAGACAACTGACTTAGGAGACCTCAAAACATTGAACTCTAATCTGGCCGTGGAAAAGCCCAGAAGCAAGCTGATATGCACAACAGAACTGCAGTGACTCAAGAATTGGCAATACCAGGAATCTATGAAAGTGTCTGTGTGTGTGTGTGTGTGTGTGTGTGTGTGTGTGTGTGTCTGTATCTGTGTGTTGATGGCAGCTGAAAAACACAAGACTGATTTAAAAATCTATTTACAATATAGTTAGAGCCTTAGATCCCTCTGTTCTCAAAGCCAACAGCTGCCCCTTTCCTCGAAGTAGAAGACAGAAATTGACTCTCTGGAGAGAGTGAACCAAAGGGACTCTAGCTTGGAGGTCATCTGAATGGAGAGCAGGGATAAGGTACTAGAAAACAGGGGAATTTGATGAAAATCCAGATTGAATTCTGGACCCCTCACCCCACCCCCCTCGGTGTCTCAGTGGGCTGGTAGCCAGGCTCAGATTTCCAGGCTGGAGACTAGAGGCATCTTCTTGGAGGAATCTGACCACCTCAAGAGAAGAGACATGTAGATACTGATGTTGCTGATTTTGACCTGAATACCATGAAGCCGACCCATCCACCAATCCTGCTTGTGCCCTTCCAACCCTCCGTATGCTTTTTTAAGTATCCTATTCTTAAATATGTGCTGACAGCTCAGGGTTGGCTGAAGACACATGAAGAAAGCTCTAACCTGAATGACGGAGATCAAAACAAATACCAGAAAGGAGAGGGAGGGAGCAAGAGAAAGGGGTGGGGGGGGGCGGGCAGGGGGGGGGATTTGTAAAGAGAAAGGCAATGTGGGAAGATGTACTTCAAAGAGAAAAGTAACTACCACTAATATCCTTATAGAGAAAAAAAGGCTTTATCACAGCCACAGAATGAGAACAGCTTTGTTTTTTGTTTTTTGTTTTTACAAAAAGGAGTCATAAAACAAAAAAGAGAGCTTGTAAATACAAAAATAAGGTACCAAATATGAAAAGTTCAAAAGAAGAGTTGGCAAATACCAAACCCCTAAAAAATTTCTGTACAAGGATAGTACCTACCTTATGGCTCCACTATGAATAAAATTTACCTGGTCATTTTGGTGTCACCAAATATTATGATATAAAATATTTTAAAAGAATGGGGGAAGCAAAGTGTGTGTGTGTGTGTGTGTGTGTGTGTGTGTGTGTGTGTGTGTGTGTGTGTGTTTATAGGAGGCGGATAAAAGAACTTAATTCTCATCTTCGAAGCAGAAAGATAGGACATAACGCCTAAAATGGAGAAGTGGTATAAGCCTGTTATTGAGAAATGTGAAGCTAAATAACCAAAGAAACTAAGGGTCAAAGCAGTTGTCCCTGGGTTGTACAAAAGACTTTTTGGAGTGGAGCGAATATGGCCGGCCAACTTTAACAAGCTTTGTAGAAATAATTTTTATTTTTTTATTTTTTATTTATTTTTAAAGATTTAGTTTTATTGTTTTTGACAGAGAGAGAGATACAGAGAAAGAGAGAAGGAGAAGGGCCCAGAACAGTCTCCATAGTTGCACATCATTGGTTTTTCCACATAGTTTCATTCCACAGGTGGGTGCGGGGCTGCACAGGGCAGGAACTGGGCCAGGGTCTCCCCCAGTGAGAACTGAACTGGGGGCACTCCCCAGTACAGCATATGGGTCCACACGGGCTGGGACTGGGATTCGATCCTTGGACTCCAGGGCTGCAAAGTGAGCACCTAACCCACTGAGCCATCCCGGCTTCCCCAGAAATAATTTTTAAAACCAAGTATATATAAGTTTTTTATTTGAAATTAAATTTAAAAAAGGCTAAATACATGTAGCAGTTGGCAGAGTATCTGGCATAGAGAAGATTGTCTATATAACATTATCAGTTTTCTATTCTTATTTTATGATTCATTCTTAATATTTTAACTCTTTGAATGTTGTTTATAATATTCCAGGAAGCATTCTTTTTTTTCCCCCAAACAAAATTCTTTTCTGTGTACCAGCAGAGACACTTGTCAGGAAGTTTGTAAGGCATGTTTTCCACTGAGAACGAAGTAGACCTGTTTGTGGCTGACCCACCTCCGTACTTCTGCAGAAAGCAAGAACAGGACATGTTCAACGCCACCCACTCAGCCCCCGTCTTGAGTGAGCTGAGACCACTCAGGGATGCCCGGAAAGCCACTGATCTTACTCATTGGGACTGGCTGCTCCAGCTGGAGCTCTAAGTGGCTGGTGAGAAACAGAGGGATCTGAACAGCTCAGTTTCCGGTCACATTGACAGTTGGCAGTCCTGATACTTTTTTATTTAAGATTTCTTTTATTGTTTGACAGAAGATAGATTGATAGAGAGAGAGCGAGACTAGGGAGGGCCCAGAGCAGTCTCCATCGTTGTACATTGTTAGTTGTGACATGGTTTCTTTCCACACAGGTGGATGTGGGGCTCCACAGGGTGGGAGCCAAACTGGGGGCCTCCTGCTTGGGAGTGAGAAACTTCACCCGCGAGCTGTCCAGGAGGTTACCAGTGGTGCTGCAGTTCTAGGGGCCGGGAATCAAACCCTCAACATCATAACTGAGAGGCAAGCACTCAAATGCTGAGCTTTCCTGCCGAGCCATCCCAGCATCCCCAGCAGTTCTGATACTTTATGCACTTACACTTAATTGGCTTCCTTGGTCCTTCTTAAGTGGCAAGTCATTGACACCTCAAGGCTGATGGCTTCCATTTTCCATTCTAATTGAATGTACATTAGGGTAATGGAACATGTGCTGTGGTGATTCTGTAGAAAAGCTGCCCTATTTAATCAGCTATTCTGGAGAGAAGAGGGAGATTTCTCAGGCAGAGTCATGAAACAGCCACACACTGCTATTATATTCAACGTGTTAGAGTTTTAACTTCTCAATTGTTGTTCACGTATGCTACCTTGTAAAATTATGTGTTACATCACTGTCACCTATATAACATTATATAATGTTGGAAAGATGTATTATTTTTATTCTCACTTGGCAAATAAGAAAACTGAAGTACAGAGATGATTTGCCTCTACAGCCTTTACAGCCTCACAGGATGAGTCAAGGAATTCCACCTTGATTCCAAATCTTGAGTTCTCACTATTATACCAGATAGTTCTATTACATATGTTTATTTCCACATGGATCTAACTCAAAGGTTTGAACCAGCATAGAGGAATATAAAGATAGTATAACATACTAAGACCTCATAAAGAGGGCATTGCATGTGTGAAGAGTTATGGTCTGTGGCCTGAAACAAAAAATTGTCCTGGAGAACCATCTGTGGGCATGAGAACCATAGGAGGAGAGAGCGGGGATTCTCCAGTGAGGTGCCCGGGTACTGGGAGTGGAATTCCAGAGGGGAGGGACGCAAGAGTGGTCACAGGCAGCAGAGTCCCAGTCATCAAGGGTACTAATCAGGGACAGCTGGACAGAGGGGAAAATATAGGCTTCGTTTCTGGTGATAACATTTGTCAAGTGGTAGTAGCTAGTAAAGATATTGACTGAGGCTCTAGCCAGGCTCAGCAGGGAGTAGGGCCATGAACAACTTGCCATTTTGAAAGTGGTGACTAAGTTTGTCATCCGTGGGCAAGAGTCTCTGCCAGTCATTCCCTCCAGGATGACAGACTTGGTTCTTTGAGTCATGTCACTGGGAGGGCATGAAGGGTCCCCATTAGTCAGACAGTCAAGAGGTGTCTACTGAACAAACACCACAGTGACATTCAGTCTTAGGTAGCCACCTGAATCAGTGGTGACACTTTACAAAAATATGCACATTTGAGCCTCACCCAGAATTTATATTTTTTAAGATTCCAAAGTATATTCTCATGCACATTCAAGATTGAGAAAAGTGCGTAGCCTATTTTACGTAGGGCGTGATCATACCTGTGTGTGTGTGTGTGTGTTTAGGTGAGGGTGTTTTGTTATCTCTTCTCCACCACATTGATGAGGGAAGGAGTCTTGCCCTAGGGTTCTGACATGGTACAGATGAGATCTGCAGTAGTTTACAGTAGTCCCCATTATTCGCAGTTTTACTTTTTGCCATTTCAGGTACCTATGGTCACACAGGGTCCAAAAATATTAAATGAAAAAATTCCAAAAATAAGCAATTTAAAAGTTTTAAATTGTGTGCTGTTCTGAGTAGCAGGATGAAATCTCCAGAGGTCCTGCTTCCTCCTGCCCAGGACGTGAGTCATCTCTTTGTCCCCCATATCTATGTATCTAGGCTGTAGACACTGCTCCCTACCCATTAGTCACCTACTATCTATCTCAGTTATCAGATCTACTGTCATTGTATGGCAGGACTGTTCAAGAAACCCTTATTTTACTAAATAATGACTCCAAAGCACAAAATTAACGATGCTGGCAATTTGGATATGCCAAAGAGAAATTATAAAGTGCTTTCTGTAAGTGAAAAAGTGAAAGTTCTGTACTTCATATGGAAACAATTTGTATTGGATACTAATGTTGCTTAAATCTAAGGTAAGAACGAATCGCCTATTCATGAAATTGTGAAGAAAAAAAAAATTTTGACCTAGTTTTGCTGTTGCACCTCACGCTGCTAACATTACAGCCATAGTGCATGATAAATGCTTAGTTAAGATGGAAAAATCAGTAAATTTGTGGACAAACACATGACATTGCCATGACTTGATGATCCTTCTTCTGACATACGGTCAGGACAATAGTAGCTTAGCGCTACAGCACAATGCCTACATCATTCACCTCATTTCACGTCATCATGTACACATTGCATTACTGACATTATCACAAGAAGAAGTGTTAGTAGAGTATGCTAGGGTATTTTGAGAGAGAGAACACATTCACGTAAGTTTTATTATAGTATGTGGTTATAATTTCTCTATTTTCTTAGCTATTGTTACTTATTGTGCCAAATTTATAAATTAAACTTCATCATAAATTGGTATACATACTAAAAAACAGTATATGAGAGCTGTCCGAAAAGTATCCAGCCATGTAACGGTTCTTGCTATATTGACAATTGCTGGATTTTTTAAGGACAGCGCTGGTATATAGGATTTGGTGTTATTCTTAGTTTTAGGCATCCACTGGGGGTCTTGGAGCATAACCCCCATGGGTGAGAAGGATTTGTTGTATTAGACACATGAACTCACAGTCCACCGAAGGAGGATCCTGCAGACCCTGCAGGATCCCACAGAAGTTGCACTCGGTGGAGCAGAGTAAACCAGCTGTCTCTGTGGGAGGCAGGCTTTGCTGTAAAAAGAGCATAGCATGACCTCTGTTTCCTGTAGGAGGATGTGATGGCACTGTTGGAATAATCTGTGGGCTATTGGGGAAACTGAAACCGATTAGGCTAAGGACTGAGTGAAGTGCTGCCGATTCTGCCGATAAGAGAACCTTCTCTGCGGATGGGAGGTCTATCTGCTGAGAGCAGTGGAGCTCACAGTTAGGCCTGGGGCCCCTAGGAGGCTCAATGATTTCAAGGCAGCACATGAAATGGTAGGCTTTCCAACATAGGTGGGGGAGTAAAGAGGAGGGTGTGAAATGGAGGAGAAAGTAAAAGTGAGCATGACAGCAATCATCCCCAGGAGTCTAATGGAGAAGAAAGAAGGGTATGCAGACCAGTACTTAAGCGATATGTACTAGGATATGGCAATCAGGTCTTGTGGGGCACGGAAGTAGGACAGCTAACATCATGATTTGGGTTTGGTTTTTGAGGGGAGGAGGCCAGGGGAAGTAACATTTAACCAGAAATGTGAGAGTTAAGAAGAGCTACTAATATTCAAGTCTTTCTGATTCCAAAGTCCAAACGTTTCTCCCCACTGCACCAGAACGCCTTCTCCTTCAAGATGCATCATGTTTATTAGCTCAATACTTTGCATATGGTAGAAACTCAGTTTTTTTTTTTGTTGTTGTTGGTTTTTTTGCATGAATTTATTCCTTAGAGCAAGTTTAAAGGTATGTGGTAAAGATCAACCAAAGATAAGACAAGTAGTATTTATGTTTGTCAGATTGAGGAAGTGAAGGCATTTAAAAAACACTGGGCGCCACCTGTGTATTTGCAGTCATTCACTTAGGCACTAGGGACACAAGAAATAGACATGTTCTCTGGCTCGTTGAGGTTGTATTCTACGGGGAACATAAACAAAAACATACAACACAGAAAAAAAAA
>PVKE010027953.1:0-21246 GCA_004027555.1 Craseonycteris thonglongyai | reverse complement strand
GTATTTCATCATTTCTTATCGCTGAGTAGTATTCCATTGTGTAAATGTACCACATCTTCTTTATCCAGTCATCTATTGAAGGGCATTTTGGTTGTTTCCATGTTCTGGCCACTGTGAACAGTGCTGCGATGAACATGCGGGTACAAACATCTTTAAAGATTAAGGTTTTCAGGTTTTTTGGGTAGATGCCCAGTAGAGGACTGGCTGGGTCGTATGGTAATTCCATTCCTAATTTTTTGAGGAATCTCCATAGAGCCTTCCATAGTGGTTGTACCAGTTTACATTCCACCAGCAGTGTATGAGGGTTCCTTTTTGTCCACAGCCTCTCCAGCACTTGTTATCCCTTGTCTTGTTGATTATAGCCATTCTAACAGGTGTAAGATGGTATCTCATTGTGGTTTTTATTTGCATCTCCTTAATTGCTAGTGAAGTGGAGCATTATTTCATGTATCTGTTGGCCATATGTATGTCTTCAAGAGAGAAGTATCTGTTAAGGTCATCTGCCCATTTTTTAATTGGATTGCTTGTTTTTCTCTTATTGAGTTATTCAAGTTCTTTGTATATTTTTGATATTAGCCCCTTATCAGAGGCATTGCTTGCAAACATTTTTTCCTAGTTGGTTGGTTGTCTCTTTCCTTTGTTGATGGGTTCCTTTGCAGCGCAGAAGCTTTTGAGCTTGATAAGGTCTCATTCGTTTATTTGTGCTTTTACTTCCCTTGCCATTGAGGTCAGATTCATAAAGTTCTCCCTGAATCCCAGATCTATAAGTTTAGGCCCAAGGTTTTCTTCTACGCAATGTATTGTTTCCTTTCTTATTTGGAGATCTTTAATCCATTTTGAGTTAATTTTGGTATATGGTGAGAGATCGCAGTTCACATTAAGCCTTTTGCATGTGGTTTTCCAATTTTCCCAGCACCTTTTACTGAAGAGGCTTTCTTTTCCCCACTGTACATTTTTCGATTCTTTATCAAAAATAATCTGTCTATATATTTGTGGGTTTATTTCTGGGTTTTCAATTTTGTTCCATTGGTCCATGTGTCTGTTTTTCTGCCTGTACCAAGCTGTTTTGATTACTGAGGCTTTGTAGTACAGATAAAAGTCAGGCAGCGAGATGCCCCCAGCTTTATCCTTCTTTCTTAGGATAGCTTTTGCTATTCGTGGTCTTTTGTGGTTCCATACAAATTTGATAATTTTTTAAATCTATTTCTTGAAAGAATGACTGTGGGATTTTGATGGGAATGGCATTGAATCTGTATATTGCTTTGGGGAGTATGGCCATTTTAACTATGTTGATTCTTCCAATCCATGTACATGGAATGTCTTTCCATTTCTTTGTGTCCTCTTTAATTTCTTTTAAGAGTGTCTTATAGTTTTCAGTGTATAAGTCCTTCATGTTCTTTGTTAGATTTATTCCTAGGTGTTTCATTTTTTTGTTTGCAATGGCAAAGGGAATGGATCTTCTCATCTCTCTTTCTGAAGTTTCATTGTTGGCATACAAAAATACAATTGATTTTGGGACATTGATTTTGTAGCCTGCGACTTTACTGTATTTCTCTATTATTTGTAATAGTTTTCTGAAAGTCGTTAGAGTTTTCTATATACAGAATCATGTCATCTTCAAAGAGTGACAGTTTACGGTAACTTCTTCTCTCCTGATTTTAATACCTTTTATTCCTTTCTCTTGTCTGATTGCTCTGGCTAGAACTTCCAGAACTATGTTGAACAGCAGTGGTGACAGCTGTCTTGTTCCTGATTTTAGGAAAATAGACTTCAGCTTTTCCCCATTCAGTATAATATTTGCTGAGGGTTTGTCATATATGGCCTTTATTATGTTGAGGTACTTTCCTTCAATTCCCATTTTATTCAGTGTTTTTATCATAAATGGGTGTTGTATCTTGTCGAATGCTTTTTCTGCATCAATTGAGATAATCATGTGGTTTTTATCCTTTGTTTGGTCTATGTGCTGGATTACATTGATTGATTTGCATATGTTGAACCATCCTTGTGCCCCTGGGATGAATCCCACTTGGTCATGGTGAATAATCTTTTTAATGCATTGTTGTATTCTGTTAGCTAAAATTTTATTTAAGATTTTTGCATCAGAGTTCATCAGTGAGATTGGCCTATAGTTTTCCTTTTCGGTATTGTCTTTCCCAGGTTTTGGTATTAGGGTGATATTAGCTTCATAGAAAGAGTTGGGTAGTACTGCCTCCTCTTGAATTTTCTGGAGTAGTTTGAGGAGGATGGGCATTAATTCTTCTTTGAATGACTGGTAGAATTCATTGGTAAAGCCATCTGGTCCAGGCCTTTTGCCTTTGGGGAATTTTTGGATAATTGTTTCAAGTCTGTACTGTTGATAGGTGTATTTAGGTTATCCAAATCTTCTTGGTTCAGTTTAGGTAAACTATATTTTTCTAGAAATGTGTCCATTTCCTCTAGGTTGTCAAATTTGTTGGCATAGTCTTTCATAATAATCTCTTATGATTGTTTGTATTTCTGCAGCATCAATTGTAATCTCTCCCCTATCATCCCGTATTCTGGAAATAAGAGATTTTTCTCTTTGTCCTTTGGTGAGCCTAGCCAGTGGTCTGTCGATTTTATTGAGTTTTCCAAATAACCAGCTCTTTGTGGCATTAATTTTATCTATTGTTTTTCTATTCTGAATTTCATAAAGTTCTGCTTTAATTTTTATTAATTATTTTCTTCTGCTGGCTTTGGGGGACCTCTGTTCTTCCTTTTCTAGCTCTATGAGATGAGATGTGAGGGTGTTTACTTTTAGTTTTTCTTGTTTCTTGAGATAGGCCTATAATTATATAAATTTCCCTATTATTATTGCTTTCACTGTGTCCCAGAAATTTTGGTATGTCATGTTTTCATTGTCATTCGTTTCTACAATTTTTTAATCTCTTGTTTTATTTCCTCTTTGACCCAGTCACTTTTTAATAGCATGTTGTTCAATCTCCACATATATGTGGTTCTCTCTGCACTTGATCTTTTGCAATTGATCTCTAGTTTCAATGCTTTGTGGTCTGAGAATACATTTGGTATGATTTGGATGCCCTTAAATTTGGTGAGGTTGGTTTTAAGTCCCAGGATATGGTCTATCCTTGAAAATGTTCCATGTGTACTAGAGTAAAATGTATAGCCCTCTGTTGTAGGATGGAATGACCTGTAAATGTCAATTATGTCCATTTCCTGCAATGTATCATTTAATGCTGCAATCTCCTTATTTAGTTTCTGCTTGGATGATCTGTCCAATGTTGTCAGGGGGATGTTTAGATTCCCTACTATAATTGTATTTTTGTCAAATTCCCCCTTTAGGTCTGTTAGTAGCTACTTTATAAATTTTGGTGCTTCCTGATTGGGGGCATATATATTGATAAGTGTCATGTTTTCTTGGTGTATTGTTCCTTTTATCAAGATGTAATGTCCCACTCAATGGTTTGGTGGTTACCAGGAGAGGGGGATGGGGGAGAGTTGTGGGGGGAGGTGGGAGTGGGCACTAGATATAAGGTGATAGAAGGGGAACTGATACTGAGTGATGGGCACATTATACAATGCATGAATGATGTGATGTGGACTTGTACATCTGTAAACTATGTAATTGTTAACAACCAATGTAACCTCATTAAATTTAACAATAGGGGGAAAAAAAATAAATCTTAAAAAAAAAAAAAGATTAAATGTCCATCTTTATGTCATATTATTTTTTTTATCCTGATATCTTTTTCATCAGAAATCAGTATGGCCACTCCAGCATTTCTCTGTCTGCCATTTTTCTAGAGTATTGTGTTCCATCCTTTTACCCTGAGTCTATGTTTTTCCCTGTGGCTGAGGTGTGTCTCTTGTAGGCAGCATATGGTTGGATTTTTTTTTTTTTAATCCAGTCTGCTACCCTGTGCCTCTTTATTGGTGAATTCAGTCCATTTACATTCAGGGTGATGATTGATATATGAAGATATCCTGTATCCATTTCTTCTTTCCTTTTTATTTTTTTGTTGTCCCAACTTTTGTCCATTTATTTTGATTTCTTGATTCAGGTCAAATAGCCTCCTTCAGTATTTATTGGAGTGCCAGTTTTGAGCTGGAGAATTCCCTCAGTTTCTGTGTATCTGAAAAGGCCTTAATTCCTCCTTCATATCTAAAGGTTAATTTTGCTGGATAGTTAATTCTTGGCTGGAAATTTCTCTCTTTTAATATTTTGAAGGTTGGGGTCCACTCCCTCCTGGCTTGCAGAGTTTCTGCTGAGAAGTCTGGTGACAGCCTGATAGGTTTTCCTTTGAAAGTTATATTTTGTTTTTCCCTGGCAGCCTTGAGGATTCTTTCTTTGTCTTTGGTTTTTGTTATCTTCAGAACAATGTGCCTTGGAGAAGATCTGCTAAGGTCTAGGTAGTTAGGGCTCCTGATTCCTCTTGGATTTGGGGCTGTAATTCTTTCCATAGGTTAGGAAAATTCTCATCCACTATTTGTTTTAGTAGAGTCTGAGAAGATTTCATCTCGCTTCCTTCTGGTACCCCTATTATTCTAATATTGTTCTTTCTGATGGAGTCAGAAAGTTCTTGTAGGGCTCTTTCATTTCTCTTGATTCTCATTTCCCTTTCTTCTTCCCTCTGTGACATTTCTATGTTTCTATCTTCGATTTCACTCATCCTTTCCTTTAGCTGGTCAGCCCTATTTCCTATGCTGGTCAGTTCTTTCTTCAGCTCTCCCATGATGCCTTTCATTTCAAGGAGTTCCTTTTGGTTCTGCTCTAGATTCTCAATTTTATTGGTAAAGTACTCATTTTGCTCAGAAAATTTCTTGTTGAGGTCATTTAACTGTGTCTGGGTACTTTACCAGCATTGAGTGAGCTCTCTGAATGTCTTGAGTATTGCATCCCTGAATTCTGTTTCATTTAGATTTGATTCCAAGTGTGCAAGCTCCTTTACTAAAGAATGCCCCTGATCTTCTGGAGGGGCTTTGGATTCTGAGGTGTGCATTGTGTTTGATGTGGTTCTTTTTGCTTTACGCACGAGCATATTTTCCCTCTGGGGGTTTGCCTATCAGATGGGCTTCCCTTTATTTTTTCTTTTGGGCTCAGTTGTGGGAGGAGGAGATTTGGTGAGAGGGTTGAGGGAAGCAGACAGCTTCTGTGCCCTGGGGCACTTTAGGTTTCTGTCTTAGCTGTTAGAACCCAGGGTAGTGAGGGTGTGGCCGGGGGTGGGGGTGTGTGAATAGGAGCTAGGGTGGGCCTGAGACACAATAGAAGATTCCTCTTTCAGCAGTGGGGGCGGGGGGGGGCTGGTGGTTCAGTGCGGGTGGGGCGCAGGAGCTCCGGTCTTTCTCCCCTTTGCTTGGCTGCTTTTCCTTTAACCACGTCTGTGAGCCGTGCTTGCAGGGCAGTGTTGAGGATGGGCTGGGGCTTGGCAGAGGCCTGGTCAGACATGCGGGAGGGTGCGCAGCCGTGACCCGGTCAGAGGTGCACCCAAAGCCAGGTCGTCCATGCGGGCATAGGCGCTGCTGCGGCCCAGTTGGCAGCCCAGTTGCGTGTGTGGGTGTCAGTGCTGCAGCAGCCTGGTTGGTGGCCTGGTCACACGCACACGGGTTGGCACCGCAGCGCCCGGTCAGCAGCCCAATTGCGTGCGGAGGCGGCAGCACAGCAGCCGCCTGGTCAGCAGCCCAATTGCGTTTGCTGGTGGGGGTGCCAAAAGCCCTGGGCACACAAGCCGCAGCTCGGTCGGCAGCAGCTCTAGGCCTGCGGTTCTGCTGAGACTGCTGGATTCAGTCTAAGCACACAGACGTGTCCATTCAAGCCCCAGCCCTCACTCCAAGAGCCCTGTCCTCAGAAGGCGCTCCTTCACAGTCAATCTCCTCCGTAAATCAGGGGTGCTGAGCTGCTGTGGGTTGGTGCCCTGCTCTCACCCCACCTGCCCGGAAGTGCAGCTGCCCTGCTCCACAGTCCCTGTTCCACTTTAGGCTCTGTGATCTGATTAGGGCACTGCGTGCTGTCCCTTGAGTTCGGATGTTAAATTGTCCACAGTCTTGTGGGGCTTCCATGCTCCCTACATCTCGGCTTCCAGCCCGCCCTCAATCCAGCTCCACTTTGACCATCGTCCCCCAATCCCCCTTTGTGTTTGCCAGCCCCGGGCCGCGCTCTGAGTCTCTGTCCCCGAACTGCTGCTTCCCTTTCCCTCTCCCGCTCTCCCCTTTTTTCTCTGACCTTTGGGTGTTGTTCTGTGTTGTGTGGTTCTCTTAGTTGAGGTTTCTTCTCAGGGTTTCCCCCATGGATACCCCCTTGTTCACAAGTCCCTTCCCAGGCAGTTATCGGCATTCTCCTCTCATTCCGCCATCTGTTTTCTCCTTTCCCCATATATTTTAAATGAGGGTTAGTATTGAAAATAAATAACGAGTTACAATTTAACTCCAGCTAGAGGGTTAGCATAGATAAACTCACTTTTTTTTTTCTGTTGTAAATGAATGTGTTATATATATAATGAGACTGGAGAAAAGTTAATTGAGAGCTTAATATAGTCATTTCATCACTTAAAAAACTTGTTTACTGTGTGTCAGATACCTTGCTTAAAGCTAAATATAAAACAGAAGTAAGCTTTTCCAAAGTTCACAACTTAATTGAAGAGAGACATAACAAAACGTATGCTTTATGACAAAATGAAAAACAAGAAGTAAGAAAAATAAATATATGCTGTGAAAACTAACTCATGATAATTTGTCATTGCAGCTGAGATATCTGATTGCCAACTGAATACTGCTTATAGCTTCAGCTACTTATTTTTACAAACTAAGTAATGCAGAGCTACTACCAGTACCCTGATAACATTCACATCCATGTCTCCAAGAAGATGTCTTCTCTCCATCATAGATCCATTTATGCAATGACCTATTAGACATTTCCACTTACAGCCCCACAAACACACCAATCTTAGAATTTCAGACACTAAACTGACATACATCTTCCCTTCTCTCTTTCTCTCCTTCCTTCTTCTATGTCAAATATGAGCTTCCTCATGTAGTTCTTACAGTTTTGTTTTTTTTTGTAGTTAAATTTACTGGGGCACATTGGTTTGTACCCTTAGGCTATTTAAATGGTACCTCTATCCACTGAGTCAACCTCTGTCTTTTCTCAACTTTTAATCAGATAATAAATCATATTTCTTGAAGCACCTCTTCTGAAATTCCTCTGTAATCTCCTATGTCAGGTTCTCATCACTTTTTCACCCAATAGTCCTCTCACTGGTTCTTCGGCTGCCATTGCCTCCATAGGTCATCACATGAATATACATACTCACACAAAAATTTTCACTGTGGCCAGAATGACCGTTCTAAAACATCATTTGCTCGTGTTTCTATGAATACTTAAAATTCTCAGTGGCTCCCACCATCTCTGAGCTAAATAAAGTCTAAACAACTATAAATGATGTCCAAGACCTTCCAAGTATCTGGATTACTTTCCAGGTCCCACAGCTAGAGGAGTTCTTGAATCATTCTTTGGGGACCACTTTACCTCATAATTATCTCTATGACAGCTTCATCATGTGTTATTGCTGGGATCTGTTTATACACCTACCTCTTATCTTAGACATGGAATTCCCCAGCTTACTCATCTGTGATTCCCTGAGGCAGGCACACTTGTTGGTATACAGTATGCCCAAATACTCCATAAACATTTGTTGAATAAATAATAAATAGAATATATAAGACTAGCTTGTCCAACCCATGGGGTGGATAGGGCCCAAGATAGCTATGAATGCAGCCCAACACAAAAATTGTAAACTTTCTCAAAACATCATGAGATGTTTTTATAGCTCGTTAGCTATTGTTAGTGTTAATGTGTTTTATGTGTGGCCCAAGACAATTCTTTTTCTTCTAAGGTGGCCCAGGAACACCAAAAGGTTGGATAGCCCTGAATAAGATGTGAAACTGTTTCAAAACCATTAATCTAATTTGCTCTTCACAATAGCTCTTGAGACAAGAAGTAATCATGACTTTGAGGACCTATAATCAGAACCAACATCTGCTGCACAGATCCCTCCACTCTTCATTAGAGCCCCAAAACAATGAGAAAAAATTCCAACATGTTCCAACCATAGTCATTGACTTTTTTCAAAACATTTTTCTTATTAAAGTATAATTTACATAAATTAAAATATATTGTTGCTTTCATGTATAATTTTTCAACTTCTGACAAATGCATATAGTTGTGTAACCACCATTTCTGTCAAGATGCAGAGCAGCTCCATCAGCCCCCAGGAACTTTGCAGTCAACCACTGTCCTGATCCCCCAGCCACTGGTGACCATGGCCTATCTGTCTTTAAAGTTTCACCTTTTCCAGAATATGATGTATGTAATCCTCCAGTAAGTAGGATTCTGAGACTGCTTTCTTTCACTTTGCATAATGTACTTGGGATTCAGTGTTGTTATTGTGTATATTGGTAGTTTGTTACATTTTATCGATGACTAATATTCCATTCCATCCAGGGAACCAGTTTGCATATCCATTCACCAGCCAAAAGACATTTGATTTTTTTCTAGTTTGGGGCAATTACAAATAAAGGTGCTATAAACATTTGCTATAGATTTTTGTGTGAACATAAATTTTCATTTCATTTGAGTAAATATCCAATAGCAGGACTACTGAGTTGCATAGAAGTATATGGTTAACTGTATAATATACTGTCAAACATTTTTTTTAAGTGGGTATAGTTTTTCATTCCCACCAGCAGTGAATTTGAATTCCAGTTGTTTCACGTCTCCACATCTTCTTTAGAACCTGCAATTATGTGTTTCTTCTTCCCCTCTTCCTTTTCCTTCTTTTCTTTTTGCCATTCTAAGATGTATATAATGGTAATCTTGTGTTTTTAAATAGAAACCTCCCTAATGACTAATGATATTAAGTACATTCTCATGTATTTGTTTGCCATAGGTATATCATCTTTGGCAATGTAAATGCTCCAATTTTTTGCTCATTTTTTAAATTGAGGTGTATGTTTTCTTAGTGTCAAGTTTTGAGAGTTATTAATATATTATGGATATAAATCCTTTATCCGATATATGATTTGCAAATATTGTCTTTCAATTTGTGGTTTGCCTTTTTATCATCTTAGTGAATTTTGATAAATTCTTAATATTGATGAAATCCATTTTGCTTTTGGTGCCATATTTAAGAAATATTTTGTCTAACCCAGAATAAAAAAAATCCTATATTTTAAAAATAATTTTTTAGTTTTAACTTTCATATTTAGGTCTGTGGTCCAGTTTGAGTTATTTTTTGTATATGGTTATTTTTTATTTTTTTAAATATAGATGCCCAATAGTTCTATCACCACATATGTTGAAGTCTTTGTGTGTGTGATCAATACAATTTATTGATTACATCCTCAGTGAAGTGAAGGAAGGGCCACATCCTCTAAAATGTCTTTTCTTTCTTCACAAAATTGCTTTTGCATCTCTGTTAAAAATCAATTGACCATGCACAAGTATAGTTCAATTTCTGGACCTTATTCAGTCCCATTAATGTATGTGTCTGACATTTCATCAATAGCAAAATGGCTTGATCAGAGTAGTTTTATAGTTTTCTGATCACTTCCTGTTTAATCCCATTGGTGAGGGGGGCATCCTCTGTCCTGGTTGAATACTCAACACACAACATCAGACAGATAAGAGTGCCAGCATTTTCTTAGTTACATATGCTCACATCCTTGGAAAGGAGGGTACCACATGCCTGCAGTTCCAGAAGGGAGATAGGATTTGGCATTTACCAGCAGGGACCCGAAAAACCCACAGCTTATTTACAAATAATTGTGTATTTATTCTTACGTATTTAAACTTCAGTCACCTTTAAAATACTCTGCATTTGTTGCAACATATCTATTGAGACAATTTTTCCACTGTTCAAATCAGTTTTTGAGCTTGTCAATTTTGATGCCTTTTAAGTGCTGATGCCATTTTTTGTTTCACTTCTTCCCCATCAGCAAAACATTTTGCTTTGAAGACTTTTTTTTCTCATCCAGGGAAACAAACAAACAAAAAATCTCTCAGGTGAGAACTGGTGAATGGAGAGGATGGGGCACAGGGGTCATGCAGTATTTGGTTAAAAACAGCTGAACACTCAGAATAGTGTCAGCAGGTGCATTGTTATGCCACGTGTTGTTCATGCAAATCACCCATCATGAAATGGACAAACACGTTGAGTCTTCAAAAAAACTTCACTGAAGCCAAACATAGCCTCTCACAACAATGCCACCAGCTGATACACTGATACAGATGGGTTTCTAGAACACTCACCTAGACGAGGAAGTCTGTACTATAAGGGGTACACCGTCCCAAAGATAATCTGGTTTTGGGGGTGGTCCCTTTCATAAGAGGATAGAGTAGCCCATGGTTGTCACAGGGGGATGCGATTGGCTTGTTTGAATAACTTTGTGGGCTAGCAGGAATAAATAAATGATGACTGTGAGGTTGAAGAAGGGTGTGGAGACATTGGTCCAGCTAATAGGAGAGTAAGCAGAGGAGAGGGAACTTGCCTGATAGAGGGAGCACATCTGATTAGAGCAGGAGAGCTCACAATTTGGCCGTTGGGGTCCTGTGAGGCTAAGTGATGTTAAGGCAACACATGAAAGTTTAGACCTTATACTACACACATAAATCTTGAAATCATATAGTGTGACTATTTAAACATTCATTTTTACTTTGGTTAGTCTAGCTCCTTTGCTTTCCACATATATATTTGAATCAGCTAGTTGATTTCTATAAAGATGTCCTGCTGGGATTCTGGTTGGAATTGTGTTGAATTTATAGATTACTTTGAAGAGAAATGATATCTTAACAATAGTGAGATATTACCATCTTGTTCAATTTATGAATAAAATATCTCTCCAGCTGTATAAATGTTGCTTGATTTATTTCAGCAGCACATGGAACTTGCACATATTTTGTTATATTTACATCAAAATATTTCTTGGTTTTGGTGCTATTGTAAATACTACTCTTTTAAAAATTTCTATTTCTGGGGAAGCCGGATGGCTCAGTGGGTTAGGTGCTCACTTTGCAGCCCCAGGGACCGAGGATCAAATCCTGGCCCTGGCCTGTGAGGACCCATATGCTGAACTGGGGAGTGCCCCCAGTTCAGTTCTCACCAGGTGAGACTCTGGCCCAGTTCCTGCCCTGTGCAGCCCTGCCCACCTGTGGAATGAAACTATGGAAAAACCAATGATGTGTAACTATGGAGACTGTTCTGGGCCCTCCCCCTTCTCTCTATGACTGTATCTCTCTGTCTCTGTGTCAAAAACAATAAATAAATATTAAAAATTTTTTTTTTCTATTTCTGGGGAAACCAGAATGGCTTAGCAGGTTAAGTGCTCACTTTGCAGCCCTGAAGACCAAGGATCTAATCCCGGGCCCGGCCTGTGTGGACCCATATGCTGAACTGGGGAGTGCTTCCCATGCAGGCCCCCCCCCCATTCGATTCTCACCCCTACTCTTGGCCCCTGGCTTGAGGGGGCATGCCTCCCATGCAGGAGGCCCCAGCCCAGTTTCCGCCCTGCATGGCCCTGCCCACCTGTGTGGAATGAAACCATGTCACAAAACTGATAACATACAACTATGGAGACTGCTCTTTGCCCTCCCCCTTCTCTCTGTCTCTCTCTGTCTCTCTCTCTCTCTCTGTTTCTGTCAAAAACAATAAAATAAATCTTTAAAAAATTTGATTTCTAATTGTTGATTGGTAGTAAATTAACATAAAAAAACAATTGACTTTTATATGTTGACATTGTACCCTGCGTCTTCGATATTTTAGAATTTTCTTACACGTTTCTCTCTCTCTCTCTCTCTCTTTTTTTTTTTCTTCATATACATGTACTTCATTGCAATGATGCTGTCTAATCCAAAAACAAAAAAAAACAGTAGGAAAATGGTGTGGTAACTTCAATGAGTTTTTATCATGTTCCTTAACAGCTCTATAAACTATATATAGAGTATGCTTTGGAAGCATATAGACATATTTTAGGAAATAAATTTGGTCAGTTTGACTTTAAACATAAAATATCAACCCTATGAAAGTTGTATATTATTGAGTATAAAGTTTACTGGTATAGTTACTAAAACATAATAAATTTTAAAATTATATCATTATTAGAATGTTTAACACTATGACTGAAATACAAGAGTAAATGGTAATTCCAAAAGTAAAATAAATGCAAGTTACTCTTGACAATGTCTGTAACTAAAGCACAGAGCAGAGAGAACACAATTAATTTGTCAACAAAAGAGATCTATTAATTACTCAATTTTATTAGTGAGATGCCTATTGTTTATTTTACTACCCTACTGATTCAAATTTTATAGTGTGAAGTAGTGAGTCAAAGAGCTGTTTTAAATGGAACACGTATTTTGTTTTGTTGTCAAAATCTTCAGGACGGTAGGACAGCTCATTGGCTTAGTACTTGCATTGCCATAAAGAGGTCCAGGGTTTGATTTCGGCCTTGGCCTGTGCAGCCCCATATGATGAATTGTGACACAACTAGTAACCACTGGGATGGCTCGGTGGTGAAAGTTCTCGCCTCCCAAGTGGGAGGCCCCTGGTTTGGTTCCCGCCCTGTGCAGTTCCACATCCACCCGTGTGGAATGAAATTGTCACAACTGATGATGTGCAACCGTGGAGACCACTCTGGGCCCTCCTCCTTTCTCTCTCTCTCTCTCTCTCTCTCTCTCTCTCTCTCTCTCTCTCTCTCTCTCTCTCTCTCTCATCTTGTATCAAAATATAAGTTTAAAATAATTCTTCATAGAAAAATAGTTTGTGTACCATTTGAATTAATGGAAAGGGTAAGTGTAAGTGATTTTATAGAGATTCATAAGAAACTTCACACCCTATTCTTATTTTAAGCTTAAAAATATTTAAAGACAGATTCATAAATAGTAATTTAAGTTTCGAATTACTTAATTGTTCAGAGTGAGAAAAATTTCGCATGCTCAACTTCATTACCAGAACATCAGAAGATTGCAAGTACATCACCTATTGCAGATACAGTTGTCATGAGGTGTCTTGTGACATATCCATACAGATATAAAGAATAAACTCTTTAAACATATTAAGAAGACACTGTCTCACTTTGTCAACTCCTCGCACCACCTGTGCATACCATTTCCTTCTGCAAGACAACCAATCAGTTGGTACGCTCCCTTTTATTTCATGAAATCACTGTCTGCTGAGGAACAGTAACTTATACAACAATACAGTCAGAAGATTTTTAGACTTAGACAAGAACCTCTGATTTAAATTGTAGCTCTGGTATAACAGGCATCTACATTTCTTTTCAGTAGAATATTGACATGATATACTTTTAATAATGTCAAACAAATGACAAACTTTGATCTCTTCACAGAGTATTTAATATTTTATACTGTCTTTATTGCATCCTAGGTACTTAGAAATAATAAAGATATAAAGAGGTAACTTTAATGTCACAAATACTGATTGTTTCCTGAACTGTTAAAGCTACAATATTTCTAACTTCAGAGAATTATAAATTTATTTTATATATAGATACTTTTTAATATTTGTAAAAGTCAAAAAATATCGAATTGAAGTAAATCATGTTTTTTTTAATCAACTTTGGAATATTTTGAGATCATAAGGCTCTTATAGAAATGCAGTTTCTGTTTTTCATCTTTTTATTAAAGTAAGAAAATCTTAAAAATGTCAAACCAATATAGTACATACCTTAAATATTAACATTTGTTTTATTCAGCCAAATCCTCTAGAACTCATTTAAAATATTTAAAATTTAGTTTAAAAAATTCAGCTGTATGATAGCAAGAAGAAAAAGTTACATGTCTAATTTCTAACAATTTTTCCAAGAAATATTTATGGCCAGACTCTACAACAGAAGTAGAAATTCTGTAGTCTAAAAGCTATTATTTTTTATATTATTACTTATCTTCATTCAAAGTCTAAAAAGTAATTTAAAATGAAGAGTAGCATTTCCAGCTCTAAAAAATTCATTTACAGACACAATAAATCTAACACTATAGTTTACTTCGAGAAGCAACAGAGTAGTAGCAATTATACTACTGATGTCATAAAAAGTAAATTTTCTAACTTAAAATAGTGAGCATCTATTATTACTTGATTGGTTTTTATGACTCAACCATATGTTTGTTTGTTTTTCCTTAGTTGAGTCAGACTAGAAAAAAAGTCACCTAACTTTTGTTTTTAAATTATGTTCTCAATATTCTCAAAAAACATTAGGTGAGCATTGTACTAGGTGTCCTAGCGCAATCTTTGCATCAGCTTTCTCAGCGACCTTGTGAGAGTCACCTAACTACCATGTCTCCACTTATCCCTGAACTGAAAAGGTTGAACTCAGTCATTTTATTTTTTAGGAGAGCCCATTATTCCATGGATATCAAAATTTCAAAATGAGTCAGCATGTAAATAATATAATTCCCAGGAGATTCCCATTTAGAATGCTGCTTCCAGGTAGCTTCTTGAGTTAACAACAGATACAGGCAGTTCTGCACCGTTACACTGCTAAGGATCTAACACCACAGAGGGAATTTGAGTTCAGTAGAGAAGGATTTTTCATGAGTGATATATGGCTCTCGGCCACATGTACCCAACCTTAAATGTAAAAGTTAATATGTCAAGGTGGCTGTTAGGTCTGAGAGGAAATGAATTTAAACAAATAACAAAGAAATAGACACAAGAACTTTTCCTTAGAGATTCATTAATGAAAACAGCTCACAATTAAACACCAGTATGGAGAGTGTAAGATGTCCCTGGAGGATGTGTCTAAACACAGGCAAAGTGCTGTACCCGTTTAGGCTATGCAAAACATCATCTGGAAATGGACTCTGATTCTCACAACATCCATACATTTTCTTTTTTTTTTTTTGTCCAAGGACCTCAGACCAAAGATTATAATAACTACATTAGCAAGACAATAAACTCTTTATATTATGGGCTTATCTCCCAAATTGCAACTGAATTAGAATTCTTTCCAGATGTTCTCTTTAAAGAAAGAGTCTCAAAAGTACTGTGAAGGAATCACATCGTAAGCTGTTTGCAGTAGTAGGTAAAATATTGACCGTTTGCCCATCTATCAGGTATCTCTTCATTTGCCCACAACTTTTCCTTGGGGCTCACTGGTCTCTTTCTGCTCCCCATAGCATTTTCTTTCCACACACTGTCAATTTTCCCACAGTGCTCTGTGAGTGGAGAAATGTCAAGACAGGAAATCCAAGAGCTACAAAGAGGACTCACTCCATGCTCCTCTGAGTTTCGTGGTGAATTTACATCCCAGTTTCTGCAGTTACGGTTTCTCTATAATTTTTTCATCAGTTCAGGTGACTTCATTTGATTTTTTTCTAGAACCAAACTCTCCTGCTTCGTGTGGCTGTGCTACATTTTCCCTCCTTCTTATACTGTTCTTTTCTCCATAGACACACTTTCAGTAGTCACCCTGGGATGTACCGTAGTATCGTCTCAGTTTTGGACTTGTAATTCCTCCTCCAACACATGTCAGTCATTGAAACTCTTTAAATGGAAAGGTTATTTCTAGGGATCACATTCTGTATGAGTTCACGTTAGTCTGCAATGTATTACTTTGCCCAGTAAGCTATAAATTGATACTATTAGTTATAACAACCAGGAAAGCTCCATTCTACCATGAAGTGCATATACCTGCATTGTCTTAGAAACTACAAAGTATTAGACTTGGCTCTGGGGCTATAAACATACTCATAAATACTCCTCCAATCAAGACTAAATAAAAATATTCTTAGAAAAAATCAGGTTACTGTGAGATATTTGGAAAGCTCTTAAAATAGTGTTTATTCTATGGACTAAAAACAATATTCTTGTATCACTGCCTAGAGTTTAATTGGAGAATTACACAAAATACTATCAAATTTGAAGTCAAGATCTTGACCAGATGCATAATACCTAAAAAAAAGTCAAAATGGCTTTTTATGTTAATTTGTTATACTATAATATATAGCAATAATAAAACCTTTTTAAGTTATGCTCTCCATTTATCTTCTATTTCCTCCAAATAGATAGTAGTTATTCATATTGAAATAATTCATGGAAGAATGACAGATAAAAACACCTAGAAGTTAAAGATGAGCTGAGTCGAAAAATATATGGTATTATATCTTTACCAGAAGCTAGTTATCCATTTTATGGTTTTGTATTGTGACATATACATACTTATGTCTTATTGTGAATGAAGATGACTGACCATTTCAATAAATGCCAATTTAGGCTATTATCATCTGCATTTTGAAGTCCTCTGAGATTTATTTTCCTAGTTGCATTTTGTCTTTTCAGGCTTATCTAAAATCTTCTCCAAATGAAACATCAAGTTTCACAATAAAAAGAAAGAGAGGGAAAATAGAATGGAGAAGAAAGAAAAGGAGCAGGAGAAATAGACGTAATTTAAATAAACAGACTCTACAAGGTATCTAAGAAATAACTTTCTGCCATACCTCAGAGAAGAGTGTCTTATGCACAAGTAAGCTCACTGATTGGTGTCAAAGAAAGGATTATTTAATGGTAATAATGGGAAAACTCAGTAAACACTTTTGGGTGAAAAAAATCCATTCTCCAAAGTATGGGAAACAAATCCAGATGAAATTGTAAATGTTGCATATATCTTAAATTATATATAAAAAAAGAGAGTATAATACATATCAAATCAACTTTGTAAATTTACAGCATGGAAACAATATGAAAAAATAGAAACGATGAATTATAATAATAAAAATTTTAAAAATCAATGTAATAAAAATGGACAAAAATCAATTTTAAAAATCACCTTTCTAAAATATATTTACAAAGAATAATGAGCAATTATATAAGCAAGTCTTCCAAAAAATATATAAATCATAAACATAATGAAAAATGTTTGCTTTCACCAACTATTTTTAGAAAAAACGTTTGTGTTATTTAAAATTTACTAAAGTTACAAAAATGCTCTATTAAAATGCTGATAATTTCAGTGAATGTGGTCACTTTTTAATTTGTTTTCTTTGTTGAGATAAAGTTTATATACCATATTGTTAACCATACGAAAATGAACAATTCAGTGGCATTTAGTATATTCACAATGTTATACAACCTACCACCTTTATCTGGTTCCAAAACATTTTTGTCACACAAGAATAGCCCATAATCGTTAAACAGTCACACTTCATTGCTCCATCCTCCCAACCTCTGGCAACCACAAATCTACTTTCCATCTCCTTGGATTTGCTTATCATGGATATTTCATGTAAATAAAAGCATACAACATTTGAGCTTTTGTCTCTGGCTTCTTTACACAGCATTATGTTCTCGATGTTAACTCATGCTGTAGCTTAAATCAACTTCATTCCCTTTTATGGCCGAATAACATTGCATTATATACTACATTTTATGTATCTATTTGTACTTTGATGAGTATTTGGATTATTTCCATCTTTTGGCTATTGTGAATAATTCTCCTGTGTACATTTATAAGTATTTGCTTGAACATCTGTTTTGAATTATTTTGAGCATATGAATATATCTGGCAGAATTCCTGGATTCTATAGTAGCTCTGTGTTTAATACTATGAAGAACAACAAAACCATGTTCTGTAAATGCTGCAACATTTACATTCCCACCACTAGTGTATGAGGATTCCATGTTGTTCAGCCCTCACCAACACTTATTATTGCCTGTCTTTTTAATTATCCCTATTCAAGTGGGTGTGAAGTGGTATCTCATTGCAGTTTTGATTTGCATGATTTTTTTTTTAAAGATTTATTTTTATTGGTTTTTGACAGACAGAGAAACAGATAGAGAGAGACAGAGAGAAGGGGGAGGGCCCAGAGCAGTCTCCACAGTTGACAGCATCAGCTTTCCATATAGTTTCACTCTACAGGTGGGCACAGGGCTGTGCAGGGCAGGAACTGGGCCGGGGGCTCCCACGTAGGCCCCAGCAAGAACTGAACTGGGGGCACACCCCAGTTCAGCATATGGGTCTGCATGGGCCAGGGCCGGGATTTGATCCCTGGTCTCTGGGGCTGCAAAGCGAGAGCTTAACCCGCTGAGCCATCCCAGCTTCCCCTGATTTGCATGATCTTAATGGTTAATAATATTGAACAATTTTATGGGCTCATTGGCCATTTGTATATCAGAATGAAGCTATGAGTGAAGATTTTTCTGAGGTCTCATGGGACCCCAAGGCTTTGAAGCCTATGATCTATTTATAAAATCTCTCTCTTTGTTCCCCATCCACTATTTTTTTTTCACAAGTGGTGTTCCAATAGGTATAAGCACATTGCTGAGCAATATGGTACAGTATAGGAAAAGAAAAAATAATATTCATATTCTTTACTCTGGTAAATTTACTCCTAGAAATGTATCCTAAAGAACTATACAATATATTTTCCTGTATAAATGCTTAGAATAATATTAAATAGCAAGAATCAAAACCATCCAAGGAATATTTTGAAATATGCTTATGTATCAATGTGAGGAAAGATTATGCAGAAATGAACTATTTATAAAGACTATATGGAAATGTGGAAACCTAACACATAACAATAAAGAATTACACTTTTCATTCAGGTGACCCAGATTTTATACCTGTCATGGGGACACAGATTTAAGGACATATATGGTCTGTGAGGGCCAGGATCCTTGATTTATTCACTAAAGTATTCCAAATCTAAAACAGTGTCTGGTGCATAATAGATTGTTAATAAACATTTGCTGGATGAAACATACATGGATAAACTAATAATTACAGAATGTAAATATAAAATCTATATGACATGTGAAGTGCAAAATGCAAAAATGAAAAAAATCTAAACAGGTCTCTACTGATGCCTGGAATTCAACCCAAACCCTTGTCCTTTCCACTGGAATTCATTATGTGCTGTTTTAATAAAACTCACTGTCCTTCTCCAGCTCACCAAGCCCAAAACCATGGAATAATGACCTCATTCCCTAACACCCCACTCCTAAGCCATTCTTTCACTATGTCACTGAGTCTTCCTCCTTTATAACACTCCACCATATTCAGTTCTCTCCTCTATTATCAAGCCACTATCTTCTCATGGATTACTACTACAGCATATAGAATGGTTTCCTGCTACCAGTCATTTTCAATCCATTCTTTACACATATGTACAGTGTGCACTTTTCTAAAGCACAAATCTTAACATTTGTCTCTTTTACTTAAGAGTTGTCAAAGCATCCCCATTGCCCTTAAGAAAAATTCATAGTTCTTAATATAGTTTGCATTAGAAGCCCTCAATACTGACTGCAGATTAAATCATAAGGTACCTTTTAAAAAACGCTAGTGGGGAAGCTGGGATGGCTCAGCTGGTTGAGCACTCATTTGCAGCCCTAGGGACCGAGGATCAAATCCCAGCCCCAGCTCGTGCAGACCCATATGCTGAACTGGGGTGTGCTTCCCATGTGAGAGGCTCTTAGTTCAGCCCCCAGCTCGTGGGTGGGGGGCGTGCCTCCCATGAGTAAGGCCCCCAGCCTGGTTCCCACCCTATGTGGCCCCCACCCACCTGTGTGGAATGAAATCATGTTGAAAACTGTTGATGTACAATTATGGAGACTACTCTGGGCCTTCTCCCTTCTCTCTGACTCTCTCTGTCAAAAATAATAAAAGAAATCTTTAAAAAAAAATACTAGTGCCCAGGCCCTATCCCAGTGACTCAGTTTTAATTGATTTTGGAGTGAAGTCCAAGCATAGGTATTTTACAAAGCAACCTCGCAGGTGATTCTACTATTTAACCAAGGTTAGAACCCATTGGTTTATACAACCCTTTGTACTTTGGCTACCGCTTAACTCTTTGCATCTACTTTGGTCACTTCTAACCTCACATTCTGAACCTCAGCCATACTGTCTTTCTTTTCCCAATTCTTCAACTGTGCTATGATAGCTCTTGCTTTTGAGTCATTATACTTCCTTTGCCTCCAGTAAGAAATGCTCTTCCCACTCTCAGGCAAGATTGCTTAGGGTTTCTGCTTCAACATCACTTCCTCCAGGTAGCTTCCATCCCATACCGAAGTAGGTATCTATTATGTATATTTCCACCGTTCCTTGTACATTCTCAGTAATAGTGCTATATCATACTCTTTTGCTGTTGTTTATCTGTTTGTCTATTTCTACCTTCTACCAGTAGATTATAAAGTGTGTGAGGGCAGGACCTATGATGGCTGCTGGCTGCTGTATGCTAAGTACTTAACAGAGTGAATGCACACAGGAGGCATTTAATAAATAATTATCCAATGAACTAATATGTGACAGAATTACAGGATTCTAAATTATTTGAATTATTTAAAACCAATTTTCTTTGTGGTTATTGCCATATCTATTTTATGGAAAAACATTTTCAAAATGAAAAATATAATGTATCATAATCATCAGCATTATAATTTAAGTATAACATTCTTTCAAATTTCTTGATTAAGGAAATCAATACAAAATAATATTTTTTGAGGAGTACCTATAAAACTAGACATAAGATTGCAGTGAAAATATCATCTTCCTGATTTTGCAAAACTAAAAAGAAGGACATCTGTGTATGCTCTATATTGATTAGATTAATGTGCTTTGTATGTTATTGGCACTTTGGTTTTCATTATCACCCATGGTCAGTGGAGAAGATGCAACCACCGTGTGAGGCTTTTTGGAAATCTGCCATCAAATCTTAAACACCGGCTTTGCTTCTAACAATGGTTTTGAGGCTTTTCAAGAATGATTGCCTGGGGATGATGCTGGGATTGCTCAGCAGGTTGAGTGCTCATCTTACAGCCTCGGGGTCCATGAATTGAATCCCAGCCCTGGCCCATGAGGACCCATATGCTGAACTGGGGTGTGCCCCCAGTTTGGTTCTCACTGGGGTAAGCCTCCTATGTGGCACCCAGGGATGTGCCTCCTGCGTGGGAGACCCCTGGCCAGTTCCTGCCCTGCGCAGCCTCTGTGGAATGAAAACTATGTAGAAAGCTAATGGCGTGCAACTATGGAGACTGCTCTGGGTCCTCACCAAAGTGTCCTCTGCTAGATGACTGGATAAAGAAGTTGTGGTGCATTTACACAATGGAATACTACTCAGCGATAAGAAAAGATGAAATACAGCAATTTGTGACAACGTGGATGGACCTTAAAAACATCTTATTGAGTGAAATAAGTCAGACTGAAAGAATGAAGAAACATATGACCTCACTTATAGGTGGAATATAAAACTGAAAGTAACAAAGA
>PVKE010027952.1:0-21250 GCA_004027555.1 Craseonycteris thonglongyai | reverse complement strand
CGATGCATGGGTGATGTGATATGGAGTTGTCCATTGGGAAACTGTCTGATTGTTACCAACCAATGTCACCCCATTAAATTTAACAATAAAATATATAAAAAATAAAAATAAAAAAAATAAAAAATAAAAAATAAAAAATAAAAAAAAAGAAACTGAATACACAGGAACAGGGCCCAGACTGGAGGAATCATTCTCAAACGATTTGTTCTACAAACTTTACCTGTTGTAATGATCCAAAGATCATCTACTGCATTCTCAGGACAGCTTCCTACTCTTGCCTCCAATTTCAAACGCCTTCCATTTGCTGTCATCCTGGTACTTCTGCCCCTCCACACGCATACATTCCTGCGTCACCATACATTCTCTGTCTTCTAATAGCAGCTTAGTTGAACCTCTTTTTTCCTCCTGGTCATCTGGGCAGCCTCAATCAGCGGGACCTCTAGCCCTTCCTTCTTAGTTTCCTCCTAACTCTGAGAATACCTGGTATCACCATTAGAACCACATTCTTAGAGCCATGAGACAAGAGGACTGCTAACATTTCTAGCAAGACAGTTATCTCTGCATAATAGCACAATTTCTTCTTTCTCTGCTCATTCTGCATCTATTTTTGGCCATTAAAGGGGCAGATTTGGGAAGTTGTCTCTCTTTCCTATCCTTCAGTTACATAAAACCAAAAATGGGCAGTATATGAACATCAACCAAGAATATTGTTTTTGCAGCTGCTTTTCCTTAATCCTAGGATTCCTGAATTGAAATAGGTGGGATGGAGAATAATTAGATATGATGCTTGAGAAATTGATTCTTCATAGTTTGTGAGGTTGAGCGGATTCGTCATTTCATCCACTAGTCAAGTGTTTCTTCATGGTTTGCTCCACCAAAAAAGTGTTCTTGGAAGGCAAATCTGTTTGAAATTATTCAACTTCAAAAACTGACACTGCAAAATTAGAAAGAAAGAGGTCAAATAACCTTATGGCAAAAGTATTGGTAGATTTCCAGGGAAAAGTATGCTCTAGCATCATGTAGTGGTTTTAAGGTGGCCACAGACACTGACGGAACAAAAAGAATTCTGAAAATAAACAGAAGGGTTTTCCTTACAGTAGAAGAAATCCAAGTTTCACCCACGCCTTTTTCTTTTCTTTTTTTTTTTTTTTTTGCCTGGAACCTCAGCTGCTAA
Source organism: Craseonycteris thonglongyai (assembly GCA_004027555.1). Taxonomy (NCBI): domain Eukaryota; kingdom Metazoa; phylum Chordata; class Mammalia; order Chiroptera; family Craseonycteridae; genus Craseonycteris; species Craseonycteris thonglongyai. The sequence continues at coordinate 20,076 of PVKE010027952.1, read as the reverse complement.
CACAGCATTGAGATTACTGCAGACACAGTAGAGTTTGGAATCTTCTTTAATATTTACATAGTCTGCCACTCAGGCTATGACCCACCCTGCTGCTCTAGAATAATAAATTCTTGTGTCTCCACTGACATCTGAGAAGATCACTGGGAAATTAGCATAATTAGCATAATTTCCACCATATACATGATATGATTAACATGTCTAGTTTATTAATTTGTGTTTCTCTTCAGGCTATTTTATGGTAAAAAATGTATTCAATACAACTTTGGACTGCTCAGGATTACATAGCTTTTCTCCAAAAACTTTCTTTCCTTGATAGCCATTAATATCACTAAAATGTAAGTAAGCATAAGGCCAACAGGGAACAAGAAAGAGGTAACCATTCTGCATATGTGACATGAAACACAGGGCCCCCTCTAAATAAAGAATACTCAGCAACAACCAGATGCAGAAAGGCATTTGCTCTCAGTAGCACTCCATTCCCACATTGTTTGTTTTGTCCTTTGTTGGAAAAAAGGGAGTTGATCATTTCTTGCTTTGATCATTTTGTTTAAAAATAAACAAACTGGAACCCACTCTGGTTTTAAGAAATAAAGTAGGTAAGGAAGTTAAATTCATGATTTCTAAGGTTTCTTCTAGATCTAAAATTCAAAATAGCCTGTCAGTAAAATCATAACTCTCTATATCAGTGGTCCCTAAATATTTTTGGCACCAGGGAAGAGTTTTGTGGAAGACCATTTATTTTTCCACAGACCGTGGTGGGAGAGTGGGGATGGGGGATGGTTTGGGGATGATTCAAGTGTAATACATTTATTTTTCTTTTTATTTCTATTTCTATTTATTTATGTTTATTATTATTACATTATAATATATAATGAAATAATTATGCAACTGATCTAATGTCACCACTGATCTGACAGGAGGTGAAGCTCAGGTGTTAATGTGAGAACTGGGGAGCGGCTGTAAATACGTATGAAGCTTCATTAACTCATTCGCCCACCACTCACGTCCTGCTGTGTGGCCTGGTTCCCAACAGGCAATGGACCACTATCCATCCGTGGCCCAAAGGTTGGGGACCCCTGATCTATATGGTATGGAGTGCAATGGGAATTCAAAAAGGAGGAGAAAAGTATGGTAAGGTGTCATCAAATGTGGCAGACATGGGTGTTGCTCACCAATATTTTATTTTTCTATCTGGCATGTGATAAGCTTGCATGTTCCCTCTCCTGGAAGTTAGATGCAGCCAGTTCTGACCAAAATGTCTTAAACAAATATGACATATGTTAGATCTGGGATAGAACACATAATTGCCAGTGTGTTTGCTGTCCCTGTGCCTTCTTCTTCTGATACTACAACCAGCACCATTCCAGAGAGATGAACAGCTGCCAGCTGGATCCTGAAACAAAGATGTTAGGAAATAGAGCCACGGAACCAATGTGGGATAGACATGTAGTGCCAGAGGAAGGAAACCTTTGTTCTTCTAAGCCAACGAGACTTGGGAGTTGGTACTGTAACCTAAGCCCACTCTCCTGAGAAATCAAGGGTAGCTTTGTAGAGAACTGATCCTTGATTATAGAATGGAAAAAGAGAGAAGAAAAGGGTTGAGGGAGTCCAAAATGGGATCTAGTCCAGAGATTCTTAACAATGAAAAACCAAATAAATAAGAATATCCAGGAATGGGGCTCAGGCATCAGGACTTTTCTTTCTTTCTTTCTTTTTCATTATTTTACTTATTGTAAAATTGTGGTACAATTGACATACATTACATTAGTTCCAGATGTACAGCATAATGATTTGATATTTGTATTCAGGGCAAAATGATCACCACAATAAATCTAATTAACATCTGTCACCATACAGAGCTATTGAATTCTATTTTCTTGTAATATGAACTTTTAAGGTTTACTCTTCTAGCAACTTTCAAACACATGATACAGTATTGTTAAAAGTCAACACACTGTACATTATATCCCATGACTTATTTATTTTATAACTGAAAGTTTACAGCTTTTTACTTTCTTCACCCATTTCACCCTCTTCCTCTGGCAACCACCAATCTGTTTTCTGTATCTAAACTTGTTTTGTTGTTGTTGTAGTTGTTGTTGTTGATGATACTGCTTTTAGATTCTACATGTAAGTGAAATTAGATGACATTTGTCTATCTCTGACTTATTTTACTTAACACAATGTTCTTAAGGTTGTCACAAAGGGCAAGATTTTATTCTTTTATGGCTAAATAATACTTCTTTATATACACCACCATTATTTATCCATTTATCCATCAATGGACACTTAGGTTGTTCCATATCTTAGTTATTGTAAATGATGCTTCAATGAATATGTACATATGTATTTTTAAATTAGTGTTTTCAGCTTCTTTGGTTAAATACAGAGAAGTTGATTTGCTGGATCATATGGTAGTTCTATTTTTAATAACTTCCATACTGTTTTCCATAGCAACTATACCAATTATCAAACCTACCACAGTACACACAAGGGTTGCCTTTTATCCAATTCTCACCAATGCTGTTTTGGTTTTGTTTTTTTTTCTTATCTTTTTGATTAACATTTATTTTAATAGGTGTGAGGTCATATTTCATTGTGGTTTTTATCTGCATTTCCCTGATGACTAGAGATATTGAGCACCTTTTCATGTATCTGCTGGTCATCTGTGTGTCTTCTTTGGAAAAAAATGTCTATTCAAATTCTCTGCCCATTTCTTAATCAGATGATGATGATTATTATTATTATTATTTTTCTTTTGAGTTATATAATTTCTTTATATATTTTGAATATTAACTCATCAGATACATGATTTGAAAATATTTTCTCCCAGGTGATTATAAAGTGCATCCAGGATTGAAAACTGGTATAAATGGCAGCGATAAACTAAGAGAGAATAGACAGAATATAAATAAGGCAGTTATTTATAGTTATCTAACTGTTTTCCTGATGCCTGATGCACAAGGAGCTTATGCAATTTCAATGTTCCAAAAGTTCCAGATAGAACTTACAGATAACTTCAACAAAGATGGGAAATATACTTGTTAAAATTTTGTACAACTAAGAGAAAAAAATACATATGTTTAGTTTTAATAAGGTACAATCGTCATTTCTATTTTAGTACTTATATTGCATGTCATAGCTCAAATGTCAAGTTTTCCAAAAACTTACTGTTTTCTTTCAACAAAAAAAAGGGAAGATTTAAAACCCCATAAAAGTTCACCTTTAAACAACTCAAATGTCAATCTTTCAGGTTCATATGCTCATTCATTATCTATGAGATTCATAAAACTATTACCAATAATATTACCAGCTAATATTTATTGAGCATTTAGTATAAACAAGGCACTGTGCTGAGTAGACTGTGATAATAACCTCACTTAGTCCCCAGAATAACACTATCAGATAGCTATTATTATCCACATTTGCAAAGGAGAAAACTGAAGCTCATAAAGACAAAGTAAGTATATCAAGAATATGCAATATCAAAAGAGTAAATCATGAAAAGAAACTCAGGTGTTTCTGACTCCAAAACAGATTATTTTGACTATTACACTAAAATGACTCACTGGAATTTCTTTCCATGCCATAATTTTACTAAATAACTATAACAGAATAAAGAACCAGTTTTTATTTAAAGCAGGAGGTATTTGGGGGTGGGGAGGGACTACTTATCAAGAAATGCTCTTTCTTTATGAGAAATAAGTATCATGTTCAAAGCATCATTGCTCGTATAAGAAGAATTTGCAGAAAGAAAAAGAGATTTCCCACACACACACAATAACAACATAGTAATTTGTATTTGTTCTTAATTAACCCAACTCATAGTCAGCTGTAGTTTACAATTTAGTGTTACAGAAGTCAATTTATAGGCAATATCAAGCAGTAACTTTCAAATTAAAAATCTTACAATCAGGTAATATTTAAATTTTTAGAATATTTGGAATTAAATAATATTTGGAGATTCTTGATTCAAAGTGGCTAGTCTATTTGGGAGGAAACTGCCAAATAGCTCTTAAATAAAAAAAAAATTTTTTTCACTTGAAAAACACTTATGAGGGCTATCCAGAAAGTATCCAGCCATGCAATATGAAAAATAGAGGCATTTATGGCTGGATTTTTCCAGACAGCCTTCATATATTTCATATGCCTGTAGGGTTGTTCACTTATTCACCAACAGATAAAACTGGTAAGAAATTAGAGTGTTGCCAATGGTCGTACTGTGCAAAACTGCATAGAGAGATCCAAACTGATATATCAGCCAGTAAAAAGTATATTCCCTTTTCCAAGGATTGAATAGGCACAGAATTGAATAACACAGGCCTAGAGGATGAGTGAGAATATCACAAAAAGTCAGTACTAATTCACTTCAAACACTTTACTGGGCAGCCACAAAATTTTAGCCAGTATGTGTATAACCCATAAAATCTAAAAGACCTATGTGGCAGGCTTAGAATAGCATTATATTCAAGAAAATTTAGTCCAAACAACAAAAATAACTTAAAAGCAATTCAAATAATTTACTTGCATTTCTGGAAGACTCCATTAATAATCTACAATAATAAATTTTAAACCTCATTTCTTCTCTTCCCAATTCTCTCAGGACTACTCCCAGAGACTAAGAATAATCAAATTTTTCAAAACTCTCTATTGAAACAGCCGTAAATGTTAGGTTGCATTACTGATGTACTTTCTCCTTTTTGCCTCTTTCTTTCTGGGAAAAATATAATTCTGAAAGTGATTAATATTGGCCTTGGCCATATGACTTGCTTGGACCTGTGGGATGAGAGCAGACATAATGTATCCCACATGCCACAACCAAACAGAGGCTTTAAATATATATATAATTGTTTGGTTGAGTATCTTGTTCTCATCTATGTCTGCCTTCTGCTATAAGAGTAAGCACACCAGTCCTGAAATGAGAGACCCATGGAGCAGATCGGAACCTGACCCAGAACTTGGAACAAAGCCATCAGAACTGACCACAAACCTATGAGTGAGAAATCAATGTTTGGTTTTCTAGAAGACTGTAGTTCAGTGTTGTTTGTTACACAGCATATTGTAGCAAAAGCTCATATACACAATGTGACTTCTCTCTTTTCCTTCTGTTTCCCCTTTCTCAATCCCCATCAAGCAAGCACCCTGCCTCTTCAGAAAGGAATAGGAGAGAGAAATTGCAATATACAATAGAAGATTAATTTGACTGGAAGAAGGAAAAGATATTATTTAAATAATGATTAGAAAAATCACATCATACTACAATAAAGTGGGCAGCCTCAGGGAAGCTGGGATGGCTCAGCGGGTTAAACGCTCACTTTGTAGCCCCAGGGACCAAGGATCAAATCCCAGCCCCAACCCACATGGACCCATATGCTAAACAAGGGTGTCCTTCCCATGTGGGAGGCCCCCAATTTGGTTCTGGCCCCCAGTTCAGCCCCTGGCTCAAGGGGGCGTGTCTCCCATGCCAGAGGCCCTCAGCCCAGTTCCCTCCCTGTGCAGCCTTTGCCCACCTGTGTGGAATAAAACGATGTCGAAAACTGATGGCATACAACTATGAAGACTGCTCTGGGCTCTCTCCCTTCTCTCAGTCTCTCTCTGTCTCTGTCTCTCTCTTTGTCTCTGTCAAAAACAATAAAATAAATCTTAAAAACAACAACAACAACAACAAAAAGAGGACAGCCTCTAAGACTGAGATGTAAAATCAACAATGTCATCTGTGAGCGCTGCAATCAGCAAAGAAAAAAGCAGAACCAGTATCATCTAATGTCCAATTGGAGGACTACAATCAACTCAAATGAAACATAAACCATCTTAGCTTACTTGCTGGCAAGGAAGAAAGCGGGGCATTTGGGGCCTGGGATGCAGAATTACAGATAGGAATCCAAGCCAGACATACCTCTAACTATCCATACTTACTTGCTTGTACCCTAGTCTGTATTGGCCTGAGAACCCTCTAGGACTCACAGTCATGACCTTAAGAAGAAACATTGATATTCTCTCTTGTATGAAACTAAACACATACAAGTAATTTACAGACTAACTGTTCTTTATTAAAGTCAATGCAGTTGTCACAGCAATAGTGTTTGTACTTCCATTCCACTGTGTGGCAAGCCAAGAACCTGGGTATTAATGCAAACTGTCCTATGAGCACTTTGTCAGCACATACGATTTTTCTTTTTTTTTTTTTTAAAGAAACTTTTTTTTTTTAATATATTTTTTTAATTTATTTATTTTGACAGAGAGAGAGAGATACAGAGACAGAGACAGAGGGAGAACTGAACTGGGGGAGCTCCAAGTTCAGCATGTGGTTCCACACGGGCCGGGGCCGGGATTCGATCCTCGGTCCCCAGCGCTGCAAAGTGAGCACTTAACCCACTGAGCCATCCCGGCTTCCCACATATGATTTTTCTGATAAACAGTAATGGATATTAATAATTATGCTTTTAATGGAATTTCCAATTGGGATGTTCTTAGAAACATCTGGAAGCTGGGTGCATCTCTGCCTCCAGACAGATCAAAGACCATAAACCTTGATGAGCAAAGTAACCACCTGAATGCCCACAGTATACTCACATCAGGAGTCAGATGCGTTCTGAGACTAGACTGACCCTTTGATCACATCCACCATTAATAAACCTGAATTTCTCTCAGGTTCCTAAAGGTCAGTGTCAATACAGGCCCAGGATAAAGAAGCCTTCACTCTTGTTGCTTGAACTGATCTGTCTCAGAAAAGTATAAAATTGTGAGAGGCTTCTCTTTGCTGTTGATTTTGCTAAAGCCACCAAAAAACTCAAAGCAATAGAACAATTAAACCCTGTGCCATTTCTCAAGCACTACATCCCCCTGATGCATGAATGCTTTTGCTTTGTTTTCTCTCAGTCCATTCTTCTTCAAAATACCATGTTTTTAAGCAAATTGATACAGCAGGTAATTTTTCATCCACTAAAAATTACCAATATAGGACAACCCTTCGTAAAGAGCTGATGAGGCAATTATAAGAGATGAGGAATAAAACCTAACATTTAAGCCCTACGGAAATGACTAAGATTTATAACTGTAACTCTGCAAATGTCTGGTTTATATATGCAAATGTGGGGCCAATTAGTGATTCACCTGCAACTGCTAATTAAAAGGCCTGGGGTGATAGATTGCCACAAAGCAGTCAGACTGGGGCCTGGCTGTCCAGCATCACATATTCCTTCACAAAGGACAGCACAAGGAGAGAATATTGGAAAACCAGCTCCCTAAAGAGCCATCCAAATTTAATATCTACTAATCTGGAAGAAAAAAATAAATCATGTGGGAAGATGTAATTATAATGCAGCTAGAAAATAAAAACTGGCCATCAAACCAAGCACTGTTGCGTCATTAAAGAAGAAAATCCCATGGAATCCAGAACAAAAAGAAAAAAAAATTGGAAAGGAAAGGTTTGGAAGAAACCACATGTGATTCTTTCCCCTCAAATTACAACAAATTTCCACAGTTTTCAACTCAGCAAAATGTTCGAACCAGAGCTTGGCAAATAGCAGTGAATGAAGTTGTTAATAAAATAAAAATTTCAAATGCAATTCTTACAGACAGCTTGGTTGAATAGGTTCTCATATTACTTAAACTAAATTTAGAGATATTTATTCAATTTCTGATCTCTAGGTTCAGCTGAAAAAAACCTAATTAAAATTAAGATTAAAAAAAAAAAAATTCTGCTTCTCAGAGTTCACACACAGCAGCCTATAGGCTTCCAGTTCCCCTGGTATCAAGTGTTAGAATAGCTCTGCCTTTGTCAGCTCCTTTGGCTCAGTCACTGACATTGATTACCAAACCATTGTGTGGTCACAGGGGGTTATGATCAACCATCCCTCAAACCACACCTTTTCATGATTCTCATGCGTCAACCCAAAGCACAACCACAACATCAGCTACTTGGCCTGAGGGCTAGGCCTCTGGCCACACAGACCTTGCCTTCAAAGGGCTGCTAAGTGCAGGGTCTTGTTTGGTCAGGAGCTTTTGTCCCAGGCAGCTCTAGTGTGTTGGGGAAGTACCGGGTTTCCTGCTGAATGGCTTCCTGCATATGGCATCCTGGAGGTATCAAGAGCCTAATGAGGTGTCATATAAAAAATACTCCTTAATGAAGTGACCTCAGAGGGGAAACAGCAGGTGGGCAATGTCTGTGCTGCTGGCAAGAAAATCTAATAGATGCTCATTAGGTTTACCTCACCAGTAAATATCACTGTCTTGGAGAAAGAAGAAATAAATAATCCTTAGCCAAAAGATGTTGAAATCCTGGACTTATAGCTTCACAGCTACACCGCCCTGAGTTTTCTATTTGCTCAGCCTTATTTATAGTCCTTTAAGTTCAACTCATATACTATTTAGTTTTAGCCTCATTAAGTAATTGTATTTACACTAAAAATATACCATATCTTCTGATAGATTAACTGTATTAAATATTAAATATTTGTTGAGTGTCTATTATGTGTCAGGTGTGTTTTTTTTAAGATTTATTTCATTGTTTGAGAGGTGAGAGAGAAAGAGAGAAACAGAGACAGAGACAGAGAGAAGGGGGTAGGGCCCAGAGCTGTCTCCATAGTTGTATATCGTTAGTTGTGACATGGTTTTATTCCACACAGGTGGATGTGGGACTGTGCGGGACAGGAATCAGAATGGGGTCCTCCAACATGGAAGGCAAGAACCTTTGCATCATCCTGGTTGTTACCAATTGGGCCGAAGTTCAGTATATGGGTTTGCATGGACCAGGCCGGAGATTTGATCCCCGGACCTCTCAGTTACAAGGAAGTGCTTCTAACTGAGCATCCCTATGTCAGGTATTTCTTGCCTCATGATCTCCAAGAATCTTTCCACCAGCCAAAGGAACTTGTGATTTGCTCTAAGCCATTAACTGATCAGATACATTCAGTCTTCAGACCCAGCTCTCCCCACTCCATTGCAGCTGACACCCACTATTTGGAGTCCCGTTTTCTCCCCTGGCTTTGTCTTCTATTACTTGTTATTTGAATGTGCCCCTTATTCTTATTGAAATCATATTTTTTGTGGCTTTTATCCATTCATCCTTGCTTTCTTTGTGCTTCTGTTTTCTCTATTTCCCCCAAATCTCTACATTTGTTTCTTTAGACTCTATTCTTTACCCTTTCCTTCCAATCACTTTCCCCTTGACACTGAGCACCCCAAATCCTCACATTATCAATAATATCAGGTAAAGATAGACTGTCCATACTGTCTACCATCCCTGCCCACATTTCAAGAAACTAAGTATGGGAGAAGTTAGGCAATAAAGCCAAGGACCGACTACTAGTAGGGAGCTGGACTCAGTCTAGAAACTAATCTTAATTTTTACCTTAGTTCAACCTCTGAACTTTTCTCTTATGCTTCTTGACCATAATCACACAACTCAAGTTAACTGTTGATCACTGAACAGTATTCCTGTATCTCTCCAATACCACCTGTGTTGTCCTGTTCAATACTTTTCAACACAGATGCTTCAGACTTGAGACTATAGGCCAGAGGCCTTGTTTTATTGTCGTTATACCTCCAGCACTGGGCACTGAGGAGGCATCAAGAACCTTTTCTCACACAGTGTTATCTCTTTTAATCCTCTAGCAACCTCAGGAGAAAGGTAAGTATGCACCTACCTACCTTTGTGAGTCTCAGAGCCAATGTTCTTCCTTGATCTTGCTGCCACTATACCATTTGGTGATTAGTATTAATACACATGTCAACAGATTGAAGAACTGATAAATATTGTACATATAGTAGTTCATATTTTCTCTTCTACCATATGCTTTTTGAGTGGTAGCACAACATGCCACTCCAAAATATGCCTACTTGGCATAAAGATTATTTTTAGCTCTGAAACAGAGAAAAAGTTACACTTCTGTAAAGAAACTTTACATTAGAAAGGAGTCCTAGACCAGGAAAAGAACTATGACTGGAGATAAACTTTTAACCTGAGAAATTTATCTGCACAGCAGGACAACCGTTGTTTTTGCTTTTGTTTTTTATTTGAAATAAAATTCCCATATACTATTATATTAGTTATGCCACATAATGATTCAATATGTACATATGTTGTAAGATCATCACAACATTAAATTTAGTTAATATTCATCACCTCATATAGTTACAATTTTCCTTTTTCTTGTAATGAGAAATTTAAAGATCTACTCAGGACAACCTTTATTTACCAAACATTTCTTTTTCTCACCTTCCCATGAAGTTCCTTTCCCACTTTGAAGTCTCAGACTTCCATTATTTTCCTTAGCTCAGGACAGTATATAAGCTGAAATCTTCTGGCTGCCTTTTAAGTTTTGTATCTTTGTGGGGCTCCTGTATATACATATGTAATAAAACCATTTTTCTACTGTTAATCTTTTTTGACAGGGGGTTTCAGCCAAGAACAACGAAGGTAAGAGGAAAAATTATTTTTCCTATTGTACACTTTTGGCATTTATTTCCCACCACTTTCCTAATCTATAATTTTCTATCCTTCATTTCATCTTAATTCTCTATTTCCTTTGTATTCTTGTCACAACAAATTAAGTACATAATAAGGAGTTTGGACTCCTTTAACTTGGGCTTCGATGTGCAATTAGAATTTTAGGGTGTCCATGTTCATTACCATGTATCTACTGTCAAGTGGATTTAGTACTTAGTCACTTACGTTACCTTAGATTACCCTAGCATGACTTAAGAAAGTCAAAGGTACTTGTGGTTATTCTATTGTGAAGGTAAACTAATATGAATCTGGTTGATTGGAATGCATTTCCAGGTTAGTATGTTTTCTAGGTTTTGAAGGAGCTTGAGTGACATAAGTTCAAAAGGAACTCCAAGGAGGATCTTGTAAAAGACTTTGTTAAGACCTGCTGTCTGATGCCCTCTACTCAGAATGAATGGCCAACAACGGTCTTGAATTTAAGGAGTTTTTCATTTGGGCTGGTCAAATACTTACTAACATTCTCTTTCTATCAGCAGATTTTATTGTTTGGGATATCAGCTTTACATTTCAAAATACTTCCTCCCCCACCTGCCCCCTTCCCTTATTCATTAAGTATATGCTCTGACCAAAACAGAAAACAAAAAACAAACACACACTAACAATCACTGATTTAATCGCACTTTTTATAATATACATGTGTATGTGCATTGTAACATGCAATCACCATTCATACTGCTTGGTAAAATCCTGAATCTATACTCTATGATACTATAAAAATTGATATGTGTCATTATACATTTGTTAAAACCCATGATATCAACCAATCTTGCCTCAATAAATTTAACAATTAAGAAAAAACAAACAAACAAACATGAATTGCACAGTACCAAAAGTAAACCCTCATGTAAACTATGGACTTTGGATGATAATAATGTGTAAATATAGGTTCATTGATTGAAAAAATATACCACTCTGATGTGGGATGCTGATAGTGGAAGAGGCTGTACATATATGGGGGTAGGACGTATATAGAAAATCTTTTCTCCATTCAATTTTGCTATGAAATCTAAAACTCCTCTAAAAAGTAGAGTTTATTAAAAAATGAACTTCACCTTCTCCTAATATACATACATATATGCACATGTTCTAAAAAAAATTTATTTTTTGTTTGGCAAGATGTCAGAAATATTCATGTACCTTGATTGCAAATTGTTTTTACTTTGAAATCATGACATTTCAATGAAAAGGAAACAATGAAAAGTGGGCTCCAATAAAGAAGCCAAGAATTCCACTGAAAGAATGAAGTCTGATTCCCAAGAACTGTGGGAAAACCTCAACAGAAATCCAGCCAGCATATGGCCAATTTTAAATTTAACAAATATATCTTCAAGATTTACTAGCTAGAAGAGATGAGTTGTAGGAATTGATACTTGCACAGCCCTTTCCAATTTTGACTGTAACCATCCCTTAGGAAAGAATGCTTTCTTTTATTTTCTGCCTTTGATCCAGATGGGCCCAGACTTACAACCTGTCAACAACCTCTTCCATGGAACCAGCAAGTGAAAACCCTCTGTCAATAAACAGCTCACACACTTGTCTACGACATCAGAGCAGCTTCTTTCTCAGGTTCTCCATGTGCACAACGGACCAGGCTTTATCATGGGCAGTTCCAATAAAGTAGCTGCAACCAATTTATTAGAAAACAGTCATTTAAACAGAGCTGTTTCTCTGTTGTTATTATATCTACTCCTCCCTCAGAACTGGCTTTCTGAGGCTCCCAATGGTCTAATGTTTCAAGTCATTTGTCCCTTGCCAACTAAGCTTGATAGAAGGTTTTAGTGATAAATATATAATGACTGAACCAAGGCTTCCCTAGCTTATTCATTCATACTGAATTAATTATTAATATTCCAAACATGCTCTTCCTTAGGTCCCATTACTTATTCTTTCAACTCCAGATGGTTACATCTACAAGAGCTCACATCTGCATTATCTTTGGAGTTACAACCAATAAGAGGGAAAGTAGAATAGCCAGAAAACAAAGAGAAGGAAACCCGCTATTCTTAGAAAAAAGTCAGAGGCATCTCATATCCCTGACAGTGAAAGGAAAAAAGTAGATAGGCCATAATCCACCACTTGTAAGGGTAATAAAACTATTGTTAAGATGAACTAAGCTTGTTTCTACTTTCTATGAAAATTTCTTTGCCTATCAAATAAGAGTCAAGATTCTTATTTTATTATGGTGGTGACAAGACTCGTTCTTAGGGTGGAAGATCATGTAGAATTTATATTCAGAATTGTCCTGATATTTTGCATCTGTATACCTAAATGAAAAGAAAATGCCCAGAGGATAAGAAATATTTAGATAGCAAAGAATATTGAGCTCTTTTGATAGGAATGCTGTTACTCATTTCTTTCCATCCCCAGCTGTTCTTGTATAAGAGGAACTGGAGATTTCTTTTAAATCTTGAAGTTAATCAGAATACAGGTCCCATATACCGCATTTCATGTGTCTTCTAATGATTTCTACTAAATCCTAATTTATTAAGGAAAGTGGTAATTGCTACTGTGCCTTCAGTCTTCAAAAATCTTTTCCCCAATCGTTAGTGAATTTGGCTTTTTTTCTAGGCCACTTTCAGCATTTACCCAATTATTATAACTAAGTCTTCAAAACTTCCATTACCTCCAGGGGAAAGTGAATGATGGTATAGGAAAAACAATGATTAATTGATATGGAGGAACAAAAACCCCAGCCCCCATGCTCCAAGGGGAGTCAATTCTGTGATGTGATTTATTCATCATGGCATCAATCAGATTATATTTCTTGAGACCAAATTAATGTTCAGCTCCTCCCTCTTTCCTATAGACTGGTGGTGAAGATTGGCCATAAGTGAGAAACTGTTGAATTTGAATAATGAGTACATGAGTTTATTATACCATTCTCTCTGTCTTTGTATATATTTGAAATTTTCCCAATAAATTTCTCATGATAGTAAAAAGTTTAACCTTCCATCAGCTCAGTAAAGTTCTGTACTTTTAATAAGTTCTGAAAACTCTCTCCCAGGAAACACTATAGTGTCACAGTTATTCTAAATCCTGCCCCTAAAAAATATAGCACAGTCCTTCCACGTCCTTTACTTCAGGCAATTCATTTTACACACTCTATCCTCACCTTCATTCTATTCTTCTCTCACACTTAAAAAACAAAATCAAGGATGCTGGAATAGCTCAGCAGGTTGAGCGATTGCCTTGCAATGGCCAGGTCCAAGGATTGAATCCCCTTCCTGGCTCTGGCTAGTGTAAGGCCATATGCTGAACAGCAGTGCAACTGGTAAACACCGGGTTGGCAGCAAAGGTTCTCACTTCCTATGTAGGAAGCTCCCGGTTCAGTTACCGCCCACCCTGTGAGACCACATATCCGCTTGTGTGGAATGAAACTATGTCACAACTAATGATGTACAACTATGGAGACTGCTCTGGGCCCTCCCCCCTTCCCTCTCTCTCTCCCTCACACCTTCTCTCAAACAATAAATAAATTTTTAAAAACAAAACATAATCAGTTGTTTTGATCAGCACATTGTGATTAATTTCGTGCATCCCAATGTATGTTTGTAGAGGTGAGGAAAAGCAAACCCTAAATTAGTTAGGGAGTTCATTTGTGGTCAAGTCTTCTGTAACCCCTATCAATTAATGGTAGATGCTCTCAGTGCCCTACTCAGATTCCTTTCACCAGCTAGTGTACCATTCCTTAGCTGCTGAGAATATTGGCCAGGGATATGCTCAGTATATCTCTGGTAAATGTTCAACAACTGGCTCTTAACACGTTAAGCGCGATGCCAGTCACCGGTGACTGACACTGAACTTTCTGTTCGGACCGCATCAGTCACCGGTGACCGACAGTGTACTTTTCATGCAGGCCATGGTATTGTATGTTATCGGTAACTGACAATATAAAATTTAAAAAATTACATTCTATTAATAAATTTTAAATAAGTAAGATGTCCCGCTGGTCTTTCCATTTTAAAATGGTTATTCCTTTTCTGTTTTCCTTCGCTATAATTTCTCCCCATTTTGGGGATATTTTCACGTTCACGAGTAAAGAAAAATCTTTTTCTGCACTGGAACAAGAATCGCAGACAACTGACTGAATATAAAGCATTTCTAAAATAATACATTGTACAAAATGTGGTAAATAATAAATATTTACACAGTAAATATATTATATATAAAAAAGCATTCAGCCTTATCGCAACCTAAACAGATCTCTGGTCTCCAGCATTTTGGTGAAATCTGATATAACGGGCCAAGTGGTAAGCAAGACAAAATAGCCTGGGCGCTTAACGTGTTAATGGGGGTGTGAAAGCCCCCAATGTGTAGCTTTTGTTGATTTTCATGATGTAAATGCTCCATCACAGCCAATTCCAAGCCACCTGGATGAGGCCACTGAATGGAGAGTTGGGAAGAAGCAAGGCACAGTCAGATCCTGTGAGCTGCATGAGCCGACCCCAGGAACCAAACTGGCTTCACACAACTCACAGCTATTCTTTTCTCTGGGAAACTACCCTCCATTTTTCTTTCCACTTTTATTGAAAAGAGTCACCTCTCAGGCTTCATATAGTAATATCCTGTAAATAATGACTAAATGATGAGAAAGTGCAAATTCCCAGCCCCCTTGCTTCAAGAGGAGTCAATTCTGTGATGTGATTTATTCATCACTGTATAAATCAGATTACATTACTTGAGACCCCATCAATGTTCAGCACTTTCCCCTTTCCTATCCTGTTCCCCTCACTTACTAGGTTTCTGTTTTCTTCTTAAAGCACACTCCCTCAGTAAATTGCATGTAGTTGAATACTTGCCTCAGGCTCTGCCTCTAGGAAACTCAACCTAAGACATATTCAGAATAAATCCCAAAAGTTAAGCTTCCCCCAGTTTTTTCTCTAATGAGATAAAGAACTAATTCTAATCCCAGGAGACCTAAACATATAACCCAAAGTATCTAACTTCAAACCCCACATTTTTAAAGATTTATGTTGTTGTTTGGGGGTGGGTGGGTGGGCAGAGTAGTCTGCATAGTTGTACATCATTACTTGTGACATAGTTTCATTCTACAGAGGTGGGTATGGACTGTACATGGCAGGACCCGAACCAGGGGCCTACCCTGTGGGAGACAAGAAACTTCGCCAGTGAGCTGTCCTGGCTGTTACCAGTTGTACCGCAGTTCAGCATGTGGGGTTTACATGGGCCAGGGCTAGAATCAAACACTGGACCTAATGATTATGAGACAAGTGGTCAGCCAATGAGCCATCCCAGCACCCCCATCCCCAAACCCCACATTTTTAAAATCTTCTGTTTCACAATAAAAACACATGCAAAAGTTTAAACTATGTATCATAATATCTGTGTTTTAACATAATAAACAAGACTTTTCCCCCCAGGATTCTTTTTTTTTTTAAATATTTTATTTATTTATTTATTTATTTATTTATTTATTTTCAACAGGGAGAGAGAGAGAGAGATACAGAGACAGAGAGAGAACTGAACTGGGGGAGCCCCCAGCCCAGCACATGGTTCCGCACGGGCCGGGGCCGGGATTCGACCCCTGGTCCCCGGCGCTGCAAAGTGAGTGCTCAACCCACTGAGCCATCCCGGCTTCCCTCATCCCCCCAGGATTCTTGAGTAGAATCAATGCTCCAAGGTACTAGACTATAATGGTCACATGGTGTTCCATTCTTAAAGGTATGAATGCCCCAGTCTGGGAGTCCTGGACAAAAGATTGGGGACCTCTACCCTAGGTGCTCAGCTTCCAACTCTACAATGTACAGTATACTCTGCCAATCCTTCAGAAGCTGTCTCCTCAGTATCACAAGCTCTTAGCAGACCTACTGCAAACACGGTGTCAGTTAACTCTTAGTTTTTCCTTTAGTTTAATCAGAAAGGGAGGAAGAGAGGGAGGAAGAGAAGGAGGGAGGAAGAAAGGAAGAAATTCAATCACTGATTGTTAGAGCTCAGTGATCTCCGAGCATTCTTTCGAGTCTTCCGCTTTACAGATGAGAAAACTGAGATTTGGGGCATGAAAGAAATTTGTTGAAGGTTAAGGAATAAATTAATGCTGAAAACAGATTTATCATGTCTCTGGATTCCCAGACCATAGGGCTCTCTCTGCTTTTGAGAACATTATCAGTACAGAAACAGAAAGATCTACAGTCTGTGGTGACTCAGTAAAATGTCTCTGCTGATACTCCAGGATTGGATGGTGGTTTATTTAGCAAGGCAGGCTTCAGACTCCCAGTGTTTCCAAGAGAATGTTGGAAACTAACCGCCTCTTTATCCAAAAGGAAACCAAGTGAGAACTGTGGTTCATCCCTGCTTTAGTCCCTTGATAATATATGGTCTGAGAGTGCCCCCTGGTGACCTTCTGTTGCATGTTCTGGAATTTAGATACAGGGGATGGCTATGGATAAGGAGAAGCAGGAATCCTGGAAATAAATGGTTTTCTTTCCCAGCAAATGTGGCATGAGTGTTCTGTCAGCAAATCGTGGCAGGATACAACCAGAAAGGAGGATAAAATCATAATACATGGTTATATTTCTGTTGCATTTGGTTTTTGTCTTCAATAATTCTTTTTAATCGCACAATTATTTCAATACTTACTGAACTTATATTAATAAAAGTCACAGAGGGGATTCGGGGTGGCTCAGCAGGTTGAACGGTCATCTTGCAGCCCCAGGATTTGAGGATCAAATTCCGGCCTAATCTCTTGCGAGCCCATATGTTGAACTGCGGTTATGTCCCCAGTTAGGTTCTCACGAGGGTGAGCTCCATGCAGAAGCCCCCCCAGCCTGGTTCCTGCCTTGTGCAGCCCCGAGTCCACCTGTGGAATGAAACCATGTAGAAAACCAATGACATGAAACTATACAGACTGCTCTGAACCATCCCCTTCTCTCTGTCTCTCTGTCTCTCTGTTTCTCTGTCTCTCCCTATCAAAAACAATAAAAATAAATATTTTAAAAACAAAAAATGTCACAGAAACAATAACAAATTGGTAGGTATAAAAATCTTTAACAGAATTTTAATTCATGCATATCTTTCTCTGGTTTATCACATAATATGATCACCATTTCCCAAGAAAAAAAAGAGCAAAACTATGCCCCTAGGTCCTCTAAATGTAGTCCCTCTTCTTGCCACTGACACTTCAGTTTAGGTGACATATATTTAGAAAAAGTAAGAATGACACTTGTGCTCCACGATATAGTCCTGAAGAAGTTAAAAGGAGCATTAAGTAGAAGCGTTGGGAAGAGAGACTCAAGAGCAATTAAATGTTTTTAAGAACTATGAACTAGATATGTTTGCCTCTTTTAGGCTTTACGTAGATCAGAAATATCAATGTTAGGTTTGAAAAACACAGCATCTATTTCAACACTCTCTTTACCTCAGGGCTCATTACTTGTTGAGCATTTTCTAACTATCAGGTTATGTGCTAAACACTTCACATCGATTGTTTTATTTAAGTCCTCACAACAACCATAGAAGAAACAATTGATATAAAGATGAGAGATCTAAGACATAAAAATATTAAATAAATCGTCCAAGTTGTGAGACCAGAACTAAAGTATCAACAAGTTCATCAACTCCTAAGCCCATGCTTCCCGCCATCCTGATAATTTATGTGGCCCCACAAGTTTCCTAAACAGCCATCCTACCCCCCTTCCTTGAATTTATCCAATAATGAGCACATCATTCTATTATCTAACAGCTCTCATTTCTTTTCTTTTTTTTTTTTTAAGATTTATTTTATTGTTTTTGACAGAGACAGAGAGAAACAGAGAAGGGGGAGGACCCAGAGCAGTCTCCATAGTTGTAAGTCAACAGTTTTTTCAACATGGTTTCATTCCACACAGGTGGGCTGGGGCCATGTAGGGTGGGATGTGGGCTGGTGGCCTTCTGCATAAAAGGCATGCCCCCTTGGGCTACGGGCTGAACCAGAGGGCAAGAACCAAACCGGGGGCCTCCAGCATGGGAAGCACACACCAGTTCAGCATCTGGGTCCTCATAGGTCAGGGCTGGGATTTGATCCTTGGTCCCTGGGGCTGCAAAGTGGTAGCTCAACCCACTGAGCCATCCCGGCTTCCCCAGCTTCCATTTCTTAAAGAACTCCTGTTGCCCTACGTTTTGTACCCTCTAAATCCCACCCTGTCTACAGAAGCTATGCAGAAGGCTAATTCCTGTTCTATTTGTAATTTCTTTAACTCTTTGAAATCAAGAGTCAGGTCACCAGCCCCATCTCCCAATCTTCTTTCCTCCAAATTAAACAGCCCCAGGTCCTCCAACGCTTTCTTCGGTAAGAAGTTTTCCAGTCTTTTCACTATCAGATTTATTCCAGCTTGTTACCACTTTTCCCCACAAAATCAGACTGCAATGTCTAGTGCTAAACCATGCTCTAAATATAGTTTCCTTTCTGTCAAAACTGTATGTCTTATTAAAAGGCAGTGAAGATGACCTTAATTCTCACAGTAGCTAGATCACATTGAGTCAGACAGAGCTCACAGTCAACAAGAATCCTCAGCCTTTCTCACACAGAAAGTAAGACCTCCCCCAGTCTACACATGCACACTACCTGTTTAACCAAAAAGAAAACATTGAATTAAACTTCACATTTTTATCTGTTCACATTTACTAATTTTCTTCTCTGTTGGGATCATCCAAACCTCAGGTCAAGATGTTGAAAAGGTGTAGTTCATTCATGGAACCCTAAAGCCTCCCTCTCAAGTGTCCTTTGCGTGTAATGTCAACTGGCCATTTTATTATCACCCAGCTCATATATCTTCATCTTTCCCACAAGGCCGTCACCAGAGACTCTATCAATGTCTTCCTGAAATCCAGACACATTTTGTCTGTGGCATTTCCCCACCAGTCTCCCTACTCTATCAAAAAGGAAATGAGGCTAGTTGGGCATATCTTGTTTTTAAGCAAACCCACATTTAGTGAATTCATATTTATATGTATCAACAGACTCAATGAGATGTTTATTTCAGAAAGTGGAAAATTCCTCCAAGAAGTCTAATTTTGAGCAGATTATAAAGAATCGACATTTTTAGCTACGTTTTTCTGATTTTTAAAAAGCACTTGACAAAATATATATTTTCAGGACTATCAATACCATTGTGGACTCAGTGATGATAATAGCACAAATACCACTTAAATATTACATTTCTAAACACTGTAGTTAAACAATTAAACTGAAACCAAATTAACCAGGATCAGAACATTTTCTGCATCACACTGTCACCAGCGAAATAAATTTTACCAAAACATTTTGATATCTGGGTTGAGTTCCACATTCAGTACACTTTAAGTTTCACTTTCTAGAACTATTAGAGCTGCCATTCTGGACAATGGAAGTTGAGCTGGCACTGAATGATTTCTATGTCACAGACAACAATTTCATTGAGTAAGCATTCCATACATACTAACACCAAAAAACTGGAAGAAGACATTTTCAAAAGATATTTACTATAAGTAATATAATGTTTAGAATAAGTATGGCCTGTTCTGAAAGCTTTACAAATATTAATTCATTTAATCCCCATACCACACCTTTGTGATGGTTATTCTTAAAGCGAAGT
>PVKE010027951.1:0-21246 GCA_004027555.1 Craseonycteris thonglongyai | reverse complement strand
GGAAACATATGACCTCACTTTTAGGTGGAATATAAAACTGAAAGTTACAAAGACACAGAGACCTATGGACACACTCAATAACTTGGTGTTTGCCTGAGAGAAGGGGAGGAGGGGGAAAGGAGAGAGGGAGGGGAGGCGGGAGAGGGCACCAGCATTATGGACACATTCAATGGTTTGTTGGTTACCTGGAGAGGGGGGAAGAGGAGGGAAGGAGAGTAGTAAGGGGAGGTGGGAGTGGGCACCAGATGTATGGTGATGGAAGGGAAGCTGATTCTGGGTGGTGGGCACATGGTGCAATGCAAGAATGATGTGTTGGGGACTTGTACATCTGGAAACTATCTGATTGTTACCAACCAATGCCACCCCATTATATTTAACAACAATTAATAAATAAATAAATAAATAAAATATTTACCTGGTTATTAAATCATCTTGGATTTAGATGTTTTCAGGAAACTTGTTTCAGGAAACAAAGTTTCAGGAAACTATAACCTATTGTTTCTATATTTCTCTTTTAAAAGGGGTGGAAATTATTGTATGCTTTTTGAAAACTAAAGAAACTATAGGATAATTCCTTTTGAATCTGTACTCTTTTTAATCAGATTTTTTTCCCCACACTTTTCCAGCCAAGGATTGTTTGAGTGTGCTATTGAATACATGTAAAACCATTATTAATAGATTTTAGATTTTTAATTTAATGTTTAATCTTATTTTCACATAATTATCTGTATTTCCAGACAACCAGAATGTAATTATCACCTGGATTCTTAGTAATTTCCCATACAAATTTATCTAGCCATGTGTAATATATAGAAAAATATTTTTTTCATTTATTAAATGCTTTTATTGGGTCTGAAATTATACTAAGCCCTGGGAATAGAAGTAAAAATAATAGAAACATAAGTGTGTTTCTAGTAGCTACTATGTTATTAGAAGGGTGCAGTAACTGGGGAGTTTCTAGTTTCCGGTATCAGGTCTCAGAGTCTGTTTTATGATCTTAGAAAAACTTCCTGATTTCTTAGCTTTTCCCTAGGGCTGTGTAGAAATAAAACCTCATTAATATGATTAAGAAAATAAAAGAGTGAAAGTTAATAGGAATATTTCCTTACTCTTATTATCAGAGGTAGAAACCCAGAGAATCAAAGTCAAAATTGTTCTTTATAATTACAAAGAAAGAGACCATAAGGAACAATTTACATAATAGGAGATATCTGAGGAAAAATAAATAAGAGTGAAGGTTCTATTTCTATGCCTCACTTTGTGAGCATAGAAATATTGGTGGTGAAGTTCTCTGCAAAGAAAGCTTCTGTCAGATACCAAATCAAGTAAAGGAAAAATACAGCAGTTTTCCTGATTAGATAAAATAAAATAAAGTTTATTTTGGCTTTGACCTTTTAGGTATGTTGGGGTTGCTCCACTTTAGCAGAAAATTGCTAGAGTAAATCTAATCTCTCCCGTATCTCTTTGGAACAACGTGTCAAGGTGACTCACTCTCTGATTGTCCCATCCGTGATTTACAATTTCGCAAGTCTGAAGTATGTAATGATGCCCCATAAGAGTGAATTTGGCCTTCCTGTCTAGGCAGCATTTATGGTTTCATTTCCCCTTTTTGATTTTCAAGTATGTAATTGTGTGTAACTCAATGGTACACACCTGGCTTCTGAGTAGTTTAGCCCAGGCTGGTAAGAAAACAATTCACAAATCTCTCAAGTCCTAGCAACATTAATATGTCAAATTCAGTAAAACTGTGCAGAGATTCTACACATACCTGCTGAATACTGATTAAAGATACTCTTTCTATGTACAACATAAGAGCCATTGTTTAGCTAAGTAAATCTTGTTAGAAACTTTAAAGTAGTCATTCTGATTAAGGAAATAAATTGTGTACTTGAATGAAAATGTATTCCACCCATATTTCTGCTGCCATATACAAACAGCAATTTTCTAAAATATATTAATGAACTTTTGCAGGATTAGGGGAAAGAAATATTTATGCTTTATACAGAACAAATATAATTGTAGGCATATAAAACCTTTTAAACTGAGAAAGAGATGAAGAGGGGGAGACAGGGAGAGAGGGAGAGAGAAGAGAAGAAGAAAGGAAGGAAGGAAGGGAGGAAGGAAGGAAAAGAGAGGTGGGAGAGAGAAATTATAGTCTTTAAAATATTTAACATATATCCAAGGACACTCAAATTTATATAATTGTATATTACCTATGCAAAATGAGAGTAAAAGGATATAGGTAATTTCCCAAACTCAGTATGTAATGATTATTTTGTACCAAAATAAGAGCCAGAAGCTTTCTCTGCATAAGGTAAAATAAATATATACATACATACTCAAACATGCACACATACATATAATAAAAAATATTTGACTGTGTTTCTGAGACATTTTATATTTATAAAGCAAGTGCAGCCACTGGTTGTCTTAAAGTTTCTGTTGAGACTTGTAAACCTCCTCTCAATCCCAACACCACTGTGGCAGGAGCTCTCCTGAACATCTGGCAGTATAGGATTTTTTTACTGATACTTTTAATATATTGAGCTAATGGAAAAAAGCTGGTGGTACTCAAGAATTACTATTATAATAACAGCTGGGAATCAATTGTTGGGTCAACTTCAATAATGTTTAGAGTATTAACTTCTTTACTACTAGAAATAAGAAATGGCCGTTCTATTCACAAATATATTATAGTTTGTGTGAACACTATTCAGTTTTCCTGCTGTTTTCTGCCTTTTTCCCTGAAGTGCTACTGGACTCAGTATACTTAGCAATCAAGGCTATACTTAAGTAGATATTCTAATGCAGAGGTATCATGTCATTAATAAGATTCCCAAGCCACCAGTGAGTACCAGCACACACCCAGAACAGAGCAACAGAACTAGTTATGCCAGTGCCACTAAATGGAGTATTGCTTGATAATTGGATGAAAAACAGCCAAAACCATTCTTCCATGATTTTTACAGACTCTTGTTAATGTTTGGTGAGACTTTTCATTGGACTATTTCCTGAACTACTTTGGGGTGTAGACCATGTGCTAACAGAGGCTGAGCCATTGGTAAATGAGTAATTAGAACTCAGAACGCTGGCCTGTATTTAGTTAGTTACTATAAAGGTCAGGCACATTCTGTCTATGGTTTTCAAACTGGACTAAGACTCTATTGTCATAATTTGAAATTTGGCAGGCTTAAAAGCTCACTCACCAACTTGAAGCTGGTATCACTGCCAGCATGCGTAACATCAGCCCTATTAGAAGATAAAATAACAAGGTACCCCAGATGTTCACCATTCTTCAAAGGGGCCAACCCTCTAGCAAAGCCCTAATAGCAAGATATCCTTAACTATCCTAGCTTAAATATTATGTTTAAGCAATTTATTTTGGCCACTGATATAGGAGAATAGAATTGATTCAAAATAAATAGATGAGAACCTACCAAAATTGGAGGAAAACACACTAGCAATAAGATACTAAATCTGGCTAGGAATATATGTGAAAATCCTTGGACCTCCAAGCTAGCATCAATGGGAAGAAAGATGCTAAACCAGTGGATCCTCCAGGAGAAACATCTTCTCCAATATCCATTAAGATGTAGATGGAAGGGAAACAAAATTAAAGTTTCTCCCTCAGTAATAAAACTAAAGATTTTGGAACAGAGCAGGGACAAAATGATGGCTAATCAGATAACCTTACTCACTGACAGAATAGGGATTTTTGCTGTTACTATATAACAGGGTAAGAGATATGCTCTCAATAGCAACTATTATGGGTCTCCACAGTTCACATGTAAAATGAAAAATTAGGGGAAGTTGGGATGGCTCAGCAGGAGCAGGGATTGAATCCTGGCCTTGGCCCATGTGGATCCTATGTAGGAAGTCCCCAGTTTGGTTCCAGCCCCCAGTTTGGCCCCTGACTTCAGGAGGCGTGCCTCCCATGCAGGAGGCCCCCAGCCCAGTTCCCTCCCTGCTCGGCCTCCACCGACCTGTGTGAAACAAAACCATGTCAAAAACTGATAACATACAACTATGGAGACTACTCTTGGCCCTCACCCTTCTCACTGTCTCTCTCTGTCTCTGTTAAAAACAATAAAATATTTAATATGAAAAATTAAGTTATAGCATTTCTTCTCCACAATTGTGTCTTGTGTGTGTCAAAGGCAAATACCTCCTGTTTTAACTTGGCATATTTAGATTTCAATAAGTCACTTCTAGTTGTCAGAGAATAATGTATATTACCTAGGTATTTTAGAAAAGAAGCCATATGTAATAAATGGATGAAACACTGGGGTAGTTCCCCTTCTGGGAAAGGTGAATATCATTGATCTAAAAGAAGTATGAATGTTGAATAACCAGTAGTAAAATTATTGCAGGTAGGGGTCAATTCCCATAAGATTTTCGTTTGTCCAGTTTCTCTCAAAGTCAGAAATAGTCATGTGGTCCAGCTCTAACCAAAGTAGCCTGAAAAGAACTTTACTAGGGTCTTGTTCAAAAGATAATTTGCTGAGAAAAAAAAAAAAAAAGCCTAAAAATGTAGCTGGCTGGTATCACTTCTGCCCCTTTGTTTATGCCTTGCAAATACGATTCCTAGAGTTAGGGAAACCATCTATAGCGAAGACACAAGAATGATTAGGATAAATAATCAGCATACTAAGATTTGAAAAGAATATAGGTATGTTTGTAGTATTTCATTGCAAGATCATCTATGAAACAATATACCTCTAAAGATCTTTGTAAGTAAACAACAATATTACATTACATAGCTACTGTTGGTTAGATATTATATTTTGTTATAGTTTAGAACTTTTTTAACTATAAGTGTTGATAGATTATTAACTCAATTTTACCCCAAATGTGTACCATGTGATTGGAAAATCAGGAACTTATAGGCTTTCATGGTAAAAGTTTACACACAGAATCAACATTCTGTATAATACTTATTAATCTTTGAATAGTTTAACAATTAGGTGTAACTGGGATCTTATTTCTTTTTTTCTTTTTTTTTTTTTAAGATTTATTTGTTGTTTTTGACAGAGAGAGAGAGATACAGAGTCAGAGACAGAGAGAAGGGGGAGGGTCCAGAACATTCTCCATAGTTGCACATCATTGGCTTTTCCACATAGTTTCATTCCACAGGTGGGTGCGAGGCTGCACACAGGGCAGGAACTGGTCCAGGGTCTCGTTCTGGTGAGAACTAAACTGGGGGCACTCCCCAGTTCAGCATATGGGTCCACACGGGCCGGGGTCGGGATTCGATCCTCGGTCCCCGGGGCTGCAAAGTGAGCGCCTAACACACTGAGCCATCCTGGCTTCCCCTGGATCTTATTTCTGAGGTATAATTTATAGGAACCCACTTATCTATAGAATAATAGAGGCTGATTTCATAAATATGTTATATAACATTAATTTCTCTTTGGAATCAGTTCCAAAAAATACCTGAGTGACAGCAGATTAAAACAACAAATGCATTTTTTAAACACTAAAACCTATATCTTAAATATATAGGGAAACAATGTTCACATATAACATAAGAAGGCATATGTAGTTGGAGTTTTGAAAATAGGATTTTCATTGCCAGCAATTAGTAGACAAAACTGCAGATGAATCCATAAATTAAAACAAATGAGAGATACATAAATGTAGCAGGTATCTTTCTTTTTAATTGTTAAATTTATTGTGGTAACATTGATTGGTAAAAATTACACAGTTTCCAGGTGTACAATTCTACCTTATATTATCTATGTATTGCACTATGTGCTCATTCCCCAGAGTCAGTTCTCTTTCTATCACCATTTATTTGATGTCCCTTCCCTCCTTAATCGCCTCCTGTCCCCATACCCTCAGGTAAATAACCACTAAACTATTGACTGTGTCCATGAGTTATTGTTTTATTGTTATTTTCAGTTTTATATTTTACCTATGAGTAAGAAGAAAATCAATCAAATGGAAGAAACTATTTGCAAACAATGCCTCAATAAGGGGCTAATATTTAAAATATATAAAAAATTCATACAACTCAACAATAATAAAACAGACAATCCAATTGGGCAGAAGACCTGAACAGACACATCATTCACAAAGACATACAAATGGCCAAAAATATATGAAAAAATGCCCAATATCACTAGCAATGAGGAAAACGCAAATTAAAACCACAATGAGATATCACCTCACACTCTTTAGAATGGCTATAATCAACAAGACAAGGAATAAAAAGTGCTAGAGAGGCTGTGGAGAATAAGGAACTGCTAGTGAAAATGTAAATTGTTACAACTATGGAAGGCACTTTGGAGATTCCTCAAAAAATCAGGAATGGAATTGCCATATGACCCAGCAATCCCTGTTCTGTGTATATAGCCAAAAAACTTAAAAACCTTAATTTTCAAAGATATATATACCCCAATGTTTATAACAGCATTGTTTGCAGTGGCCAAATTGTGGAAACTACCAAAGTGTCCTTTGATAGATGTATGGATAAAGAAGTCGTGCTACCTTTACACAAGTATCTTTCTGAATGCCTTCCTGTGCTGGAAAAAAAATATATTTTTTTTTAATGCAAAAAGGCTGAAAACCGTGTAAGTGAAATCCTAGATACATGGTGTGCTAAAGACCAGTTTATAATGATGTACCAAACCCAGGAAATTTTAAGTTTCCTTCTGATGGCTGTTCAGGGTACAAAATACACAAAATAAAGACTTGGGTATGCTTATAGGGGATTGATCTATACAGCTGAGTAACTAAAAGGATTCTATCACAATAAACCCACAACATAAAGTACAGTAAATAGACTTACATATGTCAACTTTACACAATTTAGTTTGTAGGAGGAACCCCCAGGCAACTGACAGAAGTAAATGCGAAACCTATAAGGTATGACAATTAAGTTCACAAACTTATTCTAGAAAAACTGCTACCTAACTCATTAACGTATATCACTATGGTCACCTGTGAATTACTTTACTTCCCTTGAGAAGTTATGCAACAATGTCAGCACCTAGTCCACCTTTTAAAGCAATTTTGGAACTCTTTCTGGTAAGGCCATCAGAACTGTCAACATACCTTTGATGTTCTGAATGTCATCAAAGTATCTATCTTCCTTTCAATATATTCTTTGATTTCAGGTAAAGAAAAAGTCATTGTGGGCCAGATCAGGTGACTAGGCAGGCTATTCCATTACAGTTGTTTGTTTACTGGCTAAAAACTCTCACAGATATGCTGTGTGAGCTTATGCATTGTTGTTATTCAAGAGCCATGAGCTAGCAAAAAGTTTGGGTAATTTTCTTCTAACTTGTGAACAGCTTTTTCAGCACTTCCAAATAGTCAACTTGGTTGACTGTTTTTCCAGTTGGTACAAATTCATAATTAATAGTCCCACTGATTATATATATATATATATATATATATATATATATATATATATATATATATATATATATAAAAGGTTAACAACATCATTTTGATTTGGATCAACAAAATTTTTTGGTCATGGGGAATTGGCTGACTTCCATTGTGCATTTTGACTCTTTGTTTTAGGGTTATATTGGTGCACCCATGTTTCATTACCAGTGATAACATGGCACAAAACATTGTCTTAATTCTCCAAAAGGTCTTGACAAACATTGACTCTCCATTGCTTTTGGTCACCCGTGAGCTTCAGGAACATTTCTGAACATACCTTTCTCATGCTACAATTTTTAATTAAGATTTTCTTGTTTCTCTGTTGATGTTGAATTGGTCTGCTATGCTTCTCACAGTCAGCCGACAATTTTGATGCACAAATCAACAAATTTTTGCAATGTTTTCATCAGTTCTGCTTGTTGCTGGCCACCCTGACCTCTCTCATCAGTGATGCTTTCTCTTCCCTCAGATACAGACAAATGTTTAATTTATCTGTACACTGCCATTTTCTTCAGGGTAATATCCCCATCAACTTGTACTAACATGTCCCTGATTTTACTTTCACTCTTGCCAAGTTTAATAAGAAATTGAATGTTTGTTCATTGCTCTAATTCAAGTTCCAACATTCTCATGATGGCACACAAAAACACACAACAATAATGAATGCCACTCAGCAAGACACTGCCACATAGCAATACAAACACAGCTATGAGATACTGATATACCGGGGTTTTGAACCTTACTAAGGTGCTTGTGCCTTGTTGCCAACTTAAGCACATGGTGCTAACTTCACTAACTTAATTGCCAGACCTCATATTCTTGTTGCAAATAGAGAGAACAGGTAAAATATCAAATACTGATTATGAGGCATTGAAGATGAATCAAGGAAGGCTGATATAAATCTAATGAAAAAAATAGAATAATAGGCAAAGGGCAATATCTTAAAAGAAAAATAAATATAACTGTGAATTTTGAGATATAATTATAAAATTATAAAAAATTTTATAGAATAAGAGTAGAAATTCAACTTTTTATCCTGGAAGAGCAAAAAAATTATAAACAGAGAAAATGAAAGAAATATGAGCAAAATATATTATTTAATATATATATATTTAATAGTACTATAAGAGTAATAATATTAATTGAATCTCAGGGACAAAGAAAAATAATTTTAAATGAAAAAAAAGATATATCTTTTGTAAATAAATGACAATGGACTGGCTTCTCAACATCAATAATTTAAGTTAGAAGCGGAAAAACTAGTAGTTAATAAAAGTTAGCATGTGTTAATATGTTGATGATGCCTTTGTTGATGATTTTGATGAACCTTTTGTATCATTATTCAACATAATTTAACAAAGGTGTATAGTTGTTTTTTTCTGTGTCTAAACAGTTGCATAATTATTGACACATTTACCGTACTCTTTTACAAAGAAAACACAAAATGTGATGGCATTGTTTGAGATTTTCAAACACTTTTTTTTTTAAGATTTATTTTTATTGTTTTTGACAGAGAGAGAGATATAGAGACAGAGACAGAGAGAAGGGGGAGGGCCCAGAACAGTCTCCATAGTTGCACATCATTGGTTTTTCCACATAGTTTCATTCCACAGGTGGGCGCAGGGCTGCACAGGGCAGAAACTGGGCCGGGATCTTCACCCTGGTGAGAACTGAACTGGGGCACTCCCCAGTTTAGCATATAGGTCCACACTGGCCGGGGCCAGGATTCGATCCTCGATCCCCAGGGCTGCAATGTGAGCGCTTAACCCACTGAGCTATCCCAGCTTCCCCAGATTTTCAAAATCTTGATGATCTACATTTCCAAGTTTATAATAGAAATTATTAAAGGCATACAAAAACACCAAGAGATAAATTAAAGATTTTACATAGCTATAATATGTCTATGTGCTGATATCAAATAGTGTACTTTATCCTATTTGTTATCTCAATTGTCTAGTTCTAATTAAAAATGTGGTATATAGAAAGGTAAATTTGTGAAATGTGTACATCAACTGCTCAATAAACCTTTATTGAGAGTTTACTTATACTTCTAGCATTTTTCTGAAAATATTCTATAACCTTTGCCATAGGATTCTTCATAAATTTCTTCCATTTTAATTTCATACATACATGTTCATGGAGAGTCTCAAACATGTAATGTGGTACTATGAAGGGGAGTAAGACAAAACCCTCCAGGATAGTTATTTTGAAGTTTAGTTAATCCCTATAGACTTTAATTTCCTAATATGTAAATCAAGATATTTGAAGGAAGTGCCATTTCTGGTAGAGTGTCCCCTAGACAGGGGTTTGGAGATAATTAAATGAGAGAAAACACGGAACGCTTATAAAACTGGACATGGTCCGTGAAAAACAAAAATATCATTTTCCTGTGCATTGTGCTAGGTGATTCATGTTTGTTTTATTTACTTTTCAAATGACTAGAGTAGTGATTTTGAAAGGTAAAGATAAGCAAACTAACTAAACAACCAAAAAGACATGCTGACTGATAATCCATTTTTGATCCCTGTCTCTCAATTTTCAAACACATATTAATCCAGCTACTTACTCACTTTGTTATGCAACTGGTCTTTCAACATTCTACAATTGACTTTCATTCCACCCCTCTTTTATTGAAAGTAATAAAAGCTACCACTATTGTATGCCTGAAACCCTGAACCTATAACAGGAGCTTTATGTGTTTCGTTTAACATAAGTAAGGTTAGTTCATTTTTTTCACTTTTTGTTCTAATGAATATCACTGTAGCATCGATATTTCTGACCATTCACTTCTTAGAACAGTTTCTCAGAATTGCAGAGATATCACACATTTCAAGCACGTCACTCCTTTCTCAACTCCTCACTGTATTCTTTACACAGTTATGTATTATGTTCTATTTCATTTCTGCGTCCCTTTAAAATCTGTCATACTGGATGGAGCAGATTTTAGAGGGATGTGTCTTTTACATCAGACCCTTTGTGTTACTTCCCTGGCATTTTTCAAGGGTACAAATCTTTTTAAATCAAAACTTTAGAAGATAGTAACTTTGACATTACTAATAGTAACTTAGCATTTACTAGGGATTCATAATGGAAGATTACTCTCTTCCTTGAAATTTATTTGCTTAGCCATGGATAAAAACCACCTATTGTTTAAATACTTCTTTAATTAAAAAAAACAATCTAATTAATTTTTGTTTGATTTAATTGTTCCCAAATAAGAAGGAGAAAGAAAATATGTTTACTGAATCACTGACATTCTTGGATGAAGTAAGTTAAGGGAGAAAAATTATGCTATGACATATGATTTGTGGAAATGGATATATTTGGAACAAATTAATTTAGACAGAAGGTATAATAATTACATAAGAATTTCATTTCTCAGAGAACTGTGTACTGGTTTCTAAGATTCTTTTATTGTGAAGTATAAAATACAGGAGTATTAATATTGTGAAAGAGATGCAAATATTTGCTTAATCATCAGTTTTTTTTTTCTGTTTGGAAAGAATGATTAATACTAATTACATTATGGAGTAGTACTAGTTATACAGTAATTTATTTTAAAGACAATTTTTCAATAGAGAAGCCAAACTAAACAAATACTACAAGAATGTTAAATATGTCTTTTGTCCTGTACAAGAATCAACAAAAGTAAATGAATGCTATCATCTTATATTATATGATCATTTTTTTGTTTTTTATACACTAGTATATATGAATATAATACAAGATATATATATATATATATATATATATATATATATACATACACACACACACACACACACACACACATCCATATGCAGCATATTTTATCTTTTACAAGTAGTGTTGTGGTTATTCATAAGAGGGTATTTCATTCTATAATTTTCAAGATAAAAGGCATTCTTAAATGTCAACCTGTGACTATATGGTTATATATTATCTTGCTAAGCAAGGAACCTGGATTTAATTCCCAGCCCAAATTGTACACTCCCCAGGCTACCTTGTTCAACACCTATACAGCAGAAAATTACTAATGCTACATGAAAGCACCTATTTTAGTCTTAAGGAAAGGTGCTGGTTTCCAATAAAGAAACAAAGTGCTATTTTGCTTTGTTTTTTGTTGGAAATGTAGTAGCTGTGGCCTTTCAGCAGGAGATATACAGCCACCCCATGAAGGGTTGCCTTCCCAGTGTATCCATTACACTGTGCACTGCCACACGTTTTTCTCATAAAGAAAAGAAAAATGCAGGTATTAGAGATTCTAATTATACGTTTCTACAAAGTGAATTAACAGGGAAATGGCAGATGACTTGAGGGAGCATTTAACCTCATGTCTTTACAGCTTTCAAAAAAGCATTCGTGTTTCTCCACACTTGTACTCTTTTTTAAAAGCCCATTGGACTATTTTCCCAGGATATCTCCACCTAAAAATCACAGTGTCAACTGTGAGATAGAACTTCTCCCAGCTTTTATTGAGGCAGTGTCACTCTTCTTGGCCCTTGCATTTTAAAGTTTAACATAGACAACTATGGATTTATAGTAAGTCAGTGTATTAAAAAATCTTTACAGGAATGTGCATTCATATGTCTGTGTGGGTGTGCTTAGGAGAAAAAGCTAACCATTTATCAGCGGCATCAACAGAGGTGGATAGACAGCCTTCTTCTCTATGTGCTACTAGATTTCTAGAATGAGAAAGAGTGGTAGCAACCTGTTAGGGTAGTTTTTATAATGTTATAAGATGATTGTGACTATGAATTTTTGTTTTAACAACTAAACATCTAAGGGACAGAGTTTCAAGAAAGCAGAGTTACTGAAAGCATCAAGTTGAATGGAATGGAATGACATTTTATTGTCAGGAGTAATTCATCTTGGAGGAATACTAGAATTCTAGTTTTCCCCTGCTTCACAATTACTATGAACCATTGACTCTCTGCCTTCCTAATTTCATTAGTGTTTCAAAAGTATCAGTCAAACCAGTCTTTTATATTAAGCCCATTTGAAAATATAGAATATAACACGACTTCATCCATTTCTTAAAATATTGACATTTGGGTAGTATGATATATATTTCTTGGCTTCTATTGTTATAACAAAACAACTAGAATAAAATGAGATGAGTTCAAATTTATTAAACATTGAAATTTTTTAAATGCAAGTAAAAATTCCACTGGAAAAATCACAAGCCTTTCTGTATATATATAGAACAATTCTCTGGTGTTATTTCTCCTGTCGACATGAAACAGCTTTATGAAGAAAGATGCTATTTTAAATTCAGTTTCATTGTCTTTGCTCTTTCAACATGAGGTCACACACTACCTGTAAAATGAATCTTGATGGATTAAATAAAACTTGTGAAACAGAATTCTGTTAATACAATGAAGTCTATAAAATACGTACCTGTATCTCTCTCCCAATTATCGTATTTTCTTATGGTTCTTCTCTAATTCAAATGGGAATTTATTGCAAAATACATGATTTCTATAATGTTCTACATTTTTGCCTTCTTTCCTAAGAAACCCATTGTGATTTTTTTCTTACTGTGCTGTGCAAACTTTGAACTCCTAGATGGTATTTATGATAGCTCAAAAGGAATGCCTTGATAAGGCTACAAAGCAAAGTAATGGCTTCAAAAGCCTGCTGATGAAAAGGTTGGTGAGGAGGCAGTGTTAACCACATACATGGATCATGCAAGAGGCTACAGGAGGTCACAGGTTTTTAAGGAGTGGGGATCAAGCAGGGTCAGATCGGTTACAGCCAATTGCACAGCTACATTCTTCTCCATTCATCCTCAGCGGAATCTCTAATTATGGCTTACACAATCACTGCCAAAGCACTAAATAGTGGAACTGTATTGTTCCATGGTGAGTGCTTAGCAAAAAAGCTGGAATTTGATACTTAGTCACAGTTTGCAAACAATGTGGTTGAACCACCTGAGAGGTCACATTTTTACATTCTGAGGCAATTTATTAGTAATGGTACCTGTCAGTCAGAAATCCCCCCAAAGCTCTTTCATTCCTGGACATTACTTTGATATAGAAATGGTTCAAAGTAAGAGGCAAATAAAACAAGAGCTAGATCATTTACAAAGAAATATCACTGCATTCCTTTTATCCTTTCCTGATGAGCAATCTTTGTAGTCGTGCTCTAAGTGGTGTAAAGATTAGACTGGATAGGTTACTTTAAAAGCCAGGCTTTTTATTTGTCAATGAAAAATTTTTAAAGTTCTTAAACTATTTCCATAACCACTTCCACTTTAACTCAAATATAAACAGAAGCAAACACTATGGTTGAGACACTTTACGTAATGACACTTTTCTAAGTTAAAATAGTTCAGACAGGAATGATTCAAAGTTTAAAAAGTTTGTCTAAATTTAAAAACAATATCCTTCATAGGATGTTTCACAGCTTTCTCCCAACAAATGCATACTTACAAACACTTTTGCTTGCATGCACACACACACACACAAGCAAGCGTGCACACAAGTGCATTTACATTTCCAGGGCACAAAGCAAATTTCCATTTCTGATTATCAAGCAAGTTCTTTTTTTTTTTTTTTAAGACGAATACATAGAATTCAAAAAAGTTACTTTTCTACTCTTGGAAGAAAATGCCTTTTATAAACAGATAAAATATTTCAATGGTTTATATTTAATTAATTTTCCATACATGTTCCTGGAATTATTACTCTCTTGAATATTTCTTTCTTTCTATTACTGACTTTCATTTAGGAACTAACTGTTTATAAGTGCTGCACTTAGGAACCTCACAGAATATATTGCCATATGTGTAATATTGCTATTGCCACATCCTCTGTAAATGAAGGATTTTAAGACTGGAAGTCACATTCTCTGAGGATTCTATGTGGGTCATTTAAAACAATGTATAAGACATTTAATGTAAGGAATAGAGCATACAGTAGGAAGCAAATCCATCAAGTAAAATTGCATATGTACGGGGAAGCCGGAATGTCTCAGTGGGTTAAGCGCTCACTTTGCAGCGCCGGGGACTGAGGATCGAATCCCTGCCCTGGTCCGTGTGGAACCATGTGCTGAACTGGGGAGTTCCCCCAGTTCAGTTTGTCTCTGTATCTCTCTCTCTCTCTATCAAAAAAATAATAATATAAATAAACTTTAAAATTGCATATGTAGAGAAAAAAAGATCTGAAAGCAGCCTAGATTTTATTTTACATATTTCTTTGTAGTAATTAAAAAATAAATATATTAAACCACATAATGGGTAGCATAATGTAATATTTTAAAAATTACTAAAATTAAAAAATTATTGTTATGCTCTAACAGGGGTCCACAAACTACGGCCTGTGGGCCACATGTGGCCCCCTGAAAACATTCATCCGGCCTGCAGGGTGTTTTTGCCAACGCTGCCTGTCCTGCTTAGCAGCCGACTCATCCCGGGCCCGCAGTGTGCATGTGTGGACATGCTGAGAGACAGTGAACTGGCCCCCTGTTTAAAAAGTTTGAGGATGCCTGCAAAAATATACGATCCATGCTTTACATGTAATATCTCAATTAATCTTGAAAACAGTTTGATGAGGCGCGTATTATTTCAAATTTTAGCAGATGGGAATAAATAGGTTCAAGGTCACATGTGCTGTTTCATTATAAATTCCTGATATTCCTAACAATTGATTCTTTATTGAGCATTATAATGGTATTTATGACTTATCCCTCTCATTGTTAATTTGAATAACATATTTGTTATCAGTTTAAAAAGAGAGCAAACTGCAACATTTGATTACTTGTTTTATATTTGTAAAAATAGTTTTATAATCACATGCTCACACCATTTTTTGAAATCTGGAAGACATACACATGCATATGCATGTCTGTGTATTAATCTCTCTACTCTGAGTGAAAGCCTGAGCTCCATTAACCATATCTATTGCCCCCAAACACTGACTTGTTAAAATAGAATAATTGGTTATGCACATAACCAGTATAAAAATTGGCCCATAAAAGAATCATTAGAACATGCTAAATCATAGACTAAAACATTGCTGGGGATTGGAATCTTTATGCCATCTCAAAGTAACAACCCACAGATAGCTTGATAAATGTATACAATAAAATGTAACTTTACAATGGAGAAATTACATAGAATTCATCAGAACCCCGTGATTAAACTTGCCATCTTCAAGACAGAGGCAAACTGCACTTATGTAAATCTGACATAATAAGAATTACACAAGATCACCTGTAGTATTCTTGCCAAAACAGTTTAGCTTTAGTTTAATCCTGACTAAGCACTCAGACAAGTCCAGATGGTGGAACATTCTATAGCATGATTAGACTAAATTCTTAAAAGAAAAAAGTATCATGAAAAAAAAAAAAAAAAGAACAGGATGACTCTGACAGGGTGAAATGGAGGGAGTGTTCTTCTACATTAAAGGAAATTAAAGAGATTTTTAAAACAATTACAGTGTAGGATCCTTTTTTTTTTTTGACAGAGAGAGAGAGACAGCGAGAAGGGGGAGGGCACAGAGCAGTCTCCATAGTTGACAGCATTAGTTTTCCATATAGTTTCACTCCACAGGTGGTCACAGGGCTGCACAGGGCTGGAACTGGGTCAGGAGCCTCCCTCATAGGCCCCAGCAAGAACTGAACTGGGGGCACACCCCAGTTCAGCATATGGGTCCACCTGGGCCGAGGTCAGGATTCAATCCTTGGGCTCTGGGGCTGCAAAGCAAGCACTTAACCCACTGAGCCATCCCAGTTTCCCCCAGTGTAGGATTCTTGATTGATGCTTGGATCAAAATGATCAAATGAATAAAAAAACAAAGAACTAAAAAGAATATTATTGAGACACTTGGGGAAATTTGTGTAAGGGCTATATATTAGATAAGATAATTGTTAATGTATGATTTTCAAAAACATAAGAAGAGTGACTCACAAATATGAAATAAATATGTCAAAGATTTTATTGAGCTCATTAGTTAGTGAAGAACCAGTAAGATGTTAAAGTTAGATGAAAGATTATATGGAATGCTAGGATTCTATAAGCAAATTAATAAAGAAATATCAAGATAATATTGCTGAATTAAATACAAAACTGGGGCAATAAGCTATAGCCATCATGGTTATTATCTTTTTAAATAATTAGAAATCATTTGTATCTTCTCAAATAAAAATCTGAGTTAACCTCTATTATTTTATAAAACTTAGGTATTATAAAATAGACAAATTGAGGGATAATGGAATAGCTCAGTGGTTGAGCACTTGCCTCACAATTGCTAGGTCCGGAGTTCGATTCCTGTCCCGGGCTCATGTAAACCAGTATGCTGACCTGATGCACAACTGGTAACTGCTGGGATGGTGGTGACTGTTCCCACTTCCCATGGAGGAGGCTACCCAGTTCAACTCCTACCCAGTGTGGCCCCACATCCACCTGTATAGAATGAAACTTTGTCATAATTAAGATGTACAATTATGGAAACTGCTCTGGGCCCTTCCCTTTCGCTCTCCCTCTTTTTCTCATCTTCTCTCAAACAATAAAAATAATTAAAATTAAATAAGTAAGTTGATAGAAAACTTATCAAATTTGCCACTTACTACTACTGAGTATATCAAAGGACACTCAGTAATCTCTTTTACTTATTAACAAGTTTCAGATTTTTTCATACTGTTGTATTGAAGTTAGAGTTCTTGGATATGATAACAAAACTGCCATATATGGAGGAGAACGTCCTAGCTTTTAGAATATACATGCTAAAATATTTTTGAACTGTGTTTCATATTGGCTGCAATTATTTTCAAATGATTCAGAGAAAAATACTGCTTAGGGATGGCAGAAAGCAAATGCGGCAAAACTGTTGATGCCTGATTACCGGTAATCTAGTTATTATGTTATATAGATATCAATTTGACTAAGCTTCTAACTCCTTGTAGGCTGGAATTTTTTTAAATAAACATTTGTAGACATAAAGAATAAAATATTTGGCATGTTTTGGTGTATTTTAGTGTTTAAATTTTAGGTTGATAACAGTTTGCTTGTATGTGTGCCCTGTTATTTTAATCCTTGGAAGCAGTGTAGCTTGGAGCCGTACTTTCAAGTGAGAGGTTTATTTAAAGTAGGTTTCAAATATCAAAATTGCTACTTACAATCTGTGTATCATTGGACAATTTAAATATACCCTGTCCTACTTTTCTCAGCTTTATGATAGAGATATAGCATACAAGTTACTTAGCACATATTTAATACTCAATAAATGCTATCTAATTTAAAATTTACTTACATTTTGTATCTTTAGTGATTACTCCAGAAGTCTTTATTTTGTTAACTAAACTACTAGGATTTCTTTAAAGTATACCAGGGGCCTAATACCACAAGCCTCAAGAAGTATGTCCATGAAATCTAGATTTGCTTGTACTGATTTGCAAAAACTTTAATATTTTATTTTTAATGGCAAGACATTTACCAGCTTATTTTGCTGTAACTGGTGATTGCTTGCTGACCAGCATCTCTAAGAGAATGTTACAGTCATATGCATGTACTTTATTTAATAAATGCAAAAGTTTGAAGTTGAAAAAGAAATATTTCAAATAGAGAGCTTTGGGTCTAAAACAAAATAGACAGGAGCTATCTGAAATTAAACTACCAACATTTACTTAGACACAAAATCTAAAAAGTGATAGGCACTTGAGAGTCAGACAAAATAAAAATATTTTCAATAATTTTTTAATTTTTCTTTGAAAGTGAACAATATTTGGAGAAAAAGGATTGGAGTAAAGACAAACTGCCAAGGAGAAAAATGATGCACAGGCTAGTCATCTATTTTTAATCGATATGGAGCCACAGCTCTAATATAGCAGACCAATTAGAAAAAAATATTCTGTTCCAAGGAGAAATAAAATTCAGTGTCTGGCCTGTTCCTTAAGGATATCATGGTAATTATAATTTTTTACGACACAATCCTTTCAAAAAACACTAAATAGTTTGATTACCATAACTAGCTACATTTTATAATGTAGGCTCTGTGCTAAACTTCTTTTTAATTTTGTCGCATTATAAAAAAATACCTAATTTCAGTTCAGAGAAATTCTAACAATAAACAGAGTAATTTACTTACACTGTGATTTAATAGTTCTCTATTACATATAAACAGTTCAAGCCTATTGGAGATACTCCGTACTCATTAGAAAACTCCCTACAAATATGCATTTATAAAAAAAATGGCTAACTACAATGTTGTTTGGTCTACAACTTGTAAAGTAATGTAAATCTTCATTTAGATTTTCAATTAATGATCATGTAAAATGTTTAATTATATGACAGAAGACAAGAAATCCATTCTAAAGTTTTGGAAAAATACATTTGTACAGTCGGATCGTAAATTTACTTTCTCACACTAAAAATTTTAAGACTAGTTTATGTTTCCATTACAAAATTTTGTTTTATTTCATCTATAAACTTACACTTATGAAAATTTGTTTAAATTTTTTTTAATTTTTTTAATTTTTATTGTTTTTGACAGAGACAGAGACACAGAGATAGAGACAGAGAGAAAGGGGAAGACCCGAACAGTTTTCATAGTTGTACATCATTGGTTTTTCCACATAGTTTCATTCCACAGGTAGTCAGGGATGCACAGGGCAGGAACTGGGCCAGGGTCTCGCCCCGGTGAGAACTGATCTGGGGGCACTTCCCAGTTCAGCATATGGGTCCACATGGGCCTGGGCTGGGCCGGAATTTGATCCTCAGTCCCCGGGGCTACAAAGTGAGCGTTTAACCCTCTAAGCCATCCTGGCTTCACCTGTTTAAAAATTTTAAATTTATAGTGATTTAACTAATTTCATGAAAAAAATTTTCATTATTTTTATTTAAACATCATTTATATTAACAGATTGCTGACTTTAAAAATGGCATATTTTTTAGCGTTTTATTGAAAATTGATCTTAGTAATCAGTTATTCCCAGGCATTAATTTAGATGCAAGGAATATAATGGCTTAATTTAAATTAGATTATAGGTAAGAACACAGCAGTGGCTACTAAATTTCTGATTTTTAACTCCACTTTTTATTCTTATGTGATTTATAAGAAAAGTGCATAAAAAATAATAAATCCACTATTTGGCACACAATATATAATCTTATACTTTGTGCCACCAACGTAGGGGGAAAGAGCAGAACTGTATAGGAGTAGAATTTTGTAAGCTATTGAATCTAATCTGATATCAATAAAACTAGGTTGTTATGGATTTAGGATGTTAATTGTAATCCCCATGGTAACCAACAAAATACATATAAAAGAGCCTGCAATTCAAACTCAGGCAGTCTAAGCCCTAGATTATGCACTGTCAAAATAATATAATGGAGCCACTTTAAAATGAAGTCAAAGTTGCCACACCAGAAAAACTGCTTTGCACATCTAATGCCTCAAATCTTTGGAATGTTAAAACAGGGAAAATAGCCTTTGGATTGTATCTAAACAGCTGTGTTTTTCAAAGACCTTTTTGCAAAGAGAACAAGGAAGCAACAACTATGACTACTGGCCTAAAAATTAAACACACTTTTTAGAATTAGAGTCACTATGTTATGCTATCTGCATCAATAGAAATGCTTACCTTCTATTGTTGTAATTATTCCCCTTCCTTTTCTCATAAATACTCATTGCCGTTGTCCACAAATTCAAACATTATTTGTGCTTCTGCTTGAATTAGTGGCACCTAATAATTATTCTTATTGATCTCAAACAAACTCTTATTTCCTTCTCACTTCGAAACTCCTTATTTTTAAGTTAACAGCTCTTAGCAACGTTATGCTACCTCTCACTGCGAAAAAAATGGTTCACGCATTGTTTGAGAAAATATGTATATTAAGCATGAAATTAAAACAATTGTAATATCATCTGGCATTATATTGCTGGTCAAAGTGTTATACCTGCCTTCTAGCGTATCATAGTTATCACTATCATATTTTAATTCATAATAACACAAATTTGTAACAAACAAAATTTTTATGTATGTGTAATTGTTTATAAGTTTCAAGTGGTCTCTGATAATTATTTGATTACACTTCACACTCCTCTCCCTCTACATTTACACTGGCTTCCGTGCTGTTTCTTGAAGACTTGAAGTACCTTCCTGCCCCAAGGCCTTTCTTTGCATTTGTAATTCTTTCACCACAAACACAATTGCTGCACATAAACCTGAGTCTCCATACCTCACATATTTCTCTTCACCAAGGAGGACTTCTCTAGGCCACCCAATAAAAAAAATTACAAGGGATGCTGGGAATGGCTCAGTGGATTAAAGGCTTTCCTAGCAGCCCTAGAGTCCAAGAATCAAATCCTGGCCCCAGCTTGTGCAAAC
The DNA here is from genome assembly GCA_004027555.1 of Craseonycteris thonglongyai. Taxonomy (NCBI): domain Eukaryota; kingdom Metazoa; phylum Chordata; class Mammalia; order Chiroptera; family Craseonycteridae; genus Craseonycteris; species Craseonycteris thonglongyai. The sequence goes on along the minus strand of PVKE010027951.1, from coordinate 543 downwards.
CCATATGCTGAACTGGGATGTGCTTCCCATGTAGGAGGCCCCCAATTCATGGGGGTGTGTCTCTCCTGTGGGAGGCCCTCCCCTACCCCAGCTGGTCCCTGCCCTGAGCAGATCTCTGCCCACCTGTATGGAATAAAACTATGTCAAAAATTGATGATGTACAACTATGAAGACTGCTTTGGGCCTTCCCCCTTCTCTATCTCTCTCTGTCTCTGTCTCTTTGTCAAAAATAATAAAATAATCTTTAAAAAAAGTATTACATTCCTAACCATATATTTCCTACTTCAATTTATTCCCAATATTTTAGTTATTTTCTTTCATAGCAGTTTAGATATATGTCTATCTATCTACTATCTATCTATCTAATCGATCTATTCATCTGTTTATCTATCATTTTATCTAATCTTAATTTATTCATTATCTTTGTTTTCTTCAATGAATGTGAATTCCATGAGGGCAAATGTTTTATCTGTGTTGTTTTTTTTTTTTAATATATTTTTTATTTATTTATTTATTTTTGACAGAGAGAGAGAGAGAGAGAGA
>PVKE010027950.1:0-21249 GCA_004027555.1 Craseonycteris thonglongyai | reverse complement strand
TTCATCGCAGCACTGTTCACAGTGGCCAGAACATGGAAACAACCAAAATGCCCTTCGATAGATGACTGGATAAAGAAGATGTGGTACATTTACACAATGGAATACTACTCAGCAATAAGAAATGATGAAATACAGTCATTTGTGACAACATGGATGGACCTAGAGACCATCTTATTAAGCGAAATAAGTCAGACTGAAAGAATCCGGAAACATATGACTTCACTTATAGGTGGAATATAAAACTGAAAGCAACAAAGACAACAAAGACCTATGGACACACTCAATAGCTTGGTGATTGCCTGAGGGAAGGGGAGGAGTGGGGAGGCAGAGTGGGAGGGGAGGTGGGAGAGGGCACCAGCATTATGGACACACTCAATGGTTTGGTGGTTACCTGAGGAAAGGGGAGGAGGGGGGGAGGAAGAGTGTGTGCGTGGGGTGGAGATGGGAGTGGATACGGGATATATGGTGATGGAAGGGGAGCTGATTCTGGGTGGTGAGCACATAATGCGAAGCATAGGTGATGTGATGTGGACTTGTACATCCGTAAACTATCTAACTGTTACCAATCAACGTCACCCCAATAAATTTTACAATAAAATTTAAAAAAATAATAAAAAATACAATAAAATAAGATTGTATTCTTCTAATCTTATACTTACCAATTCTTTTAGAATTAATCCTATAAATAAAGACTAAAATTGGGTCCGAATGAACTAACTTGTACATGATAATCAAAGCTCAATAACCTCAGCTTTTATATCAACCTGTGAACTAATATATATAAATTGAATTTGACTGAAATAAAATCCTGTGGGGATACCGGGATAGCTCAGCAAGTTGAGCGCTTTCCTTGCAATTGCAAAGTCTAAGGATCAAATCCCAGCCCCGGGCCATGCAAAGCCATATGCTGAACTGTGGCACAACTGGTAACTGCCTGGATGGCAGTGAAAGTTCCTACATTCCATGGGGGAGGCCCCCAGTTCGGTTCTCATCCTGTGCGGCCCCACAACCACCTGTGTGGAATGAAAGTATGTCACAACTAATGATGTGCAACTATGGAGACTGCTCTGGGCCCTCCCCCTTTTCTCTCTCTCACCTCCAAAACAAAATAAATCTTAAAAAAATAAAATATAATTCTGCATGGAGTAAAATCTCAGATATGGCACAGAACTTGGCAGCTCCCAATATGAGGAAGAAGGAAACAAGACAAGTGGATGTCAACTACAGGCAACATTAAAATATGCTGGCATTTTTGTGTCAGTGCCAGGTGGTTTGATGCTTGCTTCAGATATGACTGGATTGCCACCTGGGGGCATTAATCGCTGCTGATGTCTCATCAGGTACACCATCTGGCAAGGCAACCTTGGAGGTGCAGCTAGCACCTGAGACCGTGGGGCGCAGAGGCAGAGCAGCACCGGCAGGTTCCAGGTCCCCATCATGCCTCTACTGTGGCTGCTGCTCACAAACTGAAGGTCTAGTAGGCTTTTGGACACAGCACAGACCGCCTTTATTGTATGCTTTACAATGATCTGGATGCTAATAAAAGTGGAAGTGGAGAAGAAAAGCAAGTTAGCTAACACTAAGAACACAGCCTTTATTGTCCCTCACAGCACTGTTTTGTGCATTCACCCTGTAACAGCCATAATCACAGGGTACTTCCTAAAGAGGCATGTCTTCAATAATTATAGTAGTCCTCTCTAATCTTTGGGGGGTATTTTCTAAGACTGCCTCCCAAGGATGCCTGAAACCATGAATAGTACAAAACCATATATATATATGTTTTTCCTACATATACAAGGGCTGTCTGGAAAGTATACAGTCACATAATATGAAAAACAGAAGCATTTATGGATGAATTTTTTTCTGGACAGCCCTCATACATACCTATGATAAAGTATAATTTATGAATTACGACACAGTAAGAGATGAACAATAACTATTAAAATAGAAAAATAATGACAATATAATGTGATAAAAGTTATGTGAATCTGATTTCTGTCCTCACCCTTCTTGTGATGATGTGAGGTGATACAGCACCTATGTGATGAGACAAAGTGAGGTGAAGGATGTAGGCGTGGTGGGGTAGTGTTAGCCACTTACAGTCACGTGCCACTTAACAAATATAGTCTCTCTGAGCACAAGGACATGAAAATTTTTTTTCTTCTTCACAATTTCACAGTCAGAAAACTCATTCTTACCATCAATGTTAGCAGCCTCAGCATACGAGTTTTTTCTTTACTTATGTCTAGAACTTTCACCTTTCATTCAAAGGAAGCACTTTATGACTTCTCTCTGGGCACATCCCAACTGCCAGCATCACTACTCTTGCACTTTGGGGCAATTATTAAATAAAATAAGGGTGACTTGAACAGCAGCACTGCCATACCGCCACAGCCGATCTGATAACTGAGGCAGCTACATCACGACTCATGGTGGCGCAGAGCATCAACAGCATGGAGACACTGGACAAAGGAATGAGTCACATTCTGGGCGGGACAGAGAGGGACTCGTGGGATTTCCTCACAATACTCAGAATGATGCCCAATTTAAAACTTATGAATTGCTCATTTCTGGAATTTTCAATTTAATATTTCCAGACTGTGGTAGACTGCAGATAACTGGAACCACAGAAAGTGAGACCATGAAAGGGAGCGGGGGATGTACTGTAAGCACAAATGAGAGCTTAAGTAGACAATTCCCCCAATTCCTAGCAGTCTCTTGCAGACAGAGATGTCCCTAGGGCAAGGCACAGTAGGGTGCGATGAATTGCAAGCAAAGACGCAGGGAAAAAAAGGTAACTTGGCCACATAATGCAAGGTGTGTTGATGCCTGCATTCTCCCATATAAATGACATCTCACTACCATGGCCAAGACAGAGCTACAGGCATTTTACTGGTTGAGACTGAGGTCTTGATATATTTTACATGCTGAAACAGATGTTCTGTTGGGTGGGGGAGATAAACAGGGGAGACACCAAGGCTCTTTCTAGGTCCCAAGTGTAGCTTAGGCAATTTCCTCCAGAACAAGGCAGGCCTAGGTGAGGGATCAACAGGCCTGTCAGCACTATAGCCTGTCACCTGGGCAATCAAAGCCTTTAGAAAGGGGCCTCGGGGAAGCCGGGATGGCTCAGTGGGTTAGGCGCTCACTTTGCAGCCCCGGGGACCGAGGATCGAATCCTGGCCCTGGCCCGTTTGGACCCATATGCAGAACTGGGGAGTGCCCCCAATACAGTCCTCCCCAGGGCAAGACCCCAGCCCAGTTCCTACCCTGTGCAGCCCTGCCCACCTGTGGAATCAAACTATGTGGAAAACCCAATGATGTGCAACTATGGAGACTGTTCTGGGACCTCCCCCTTCTCTCTGTCTCTGACTGTATCTCTTTCTCTTTCTCTGTCAAAAATAATAAATAAATCTTTGTTAGAAAAAAAAGAAAAAAGAAAGTGGCCTCTTCTTGTGGAACCTCCTCTTGGCAAAAGGAACTACCCAGGGCCAACCTAAAAATGTAACCATGGAAAACCAGTGTCCCTGCTATGGGCCTGCTGACTAGAGATGGGCTCAGCTTTCTTATGCTAAAAACAAAGGGACTTTATAATTTACCTTCCCAGTGAACATTTATTCTCTTGTTTGGACTATGAGTCCACATTTGGGTATTTTAGTCCTATAGTTCCCCATCTATTAACTAGGCATAATGGGCTCCGCTCTTAGATGCCGAAATAGCTCTGACAAAGTTGCTTCAGCCAAGTCTGTATGGATAAAGTGGCATAAATAGTCAAGCAATTATGTTGTGATGTTCATTGTGGACAGTTTCTGCTGTCAGCTGGCTGAGACCATGTATCAGAAATTCTGAACATTTTTTTCTGCTGGCTGAGGTCCAGTGACTTGTGAGCAAGTAGGCATAAGAAACCCTTTCCCAAAGCAGTGCTACACAGAGGGTGCTAGCAAAGTGGTAGGAGACTGAGATAAAAGCTTGCAGGGCTCTAAGTAAACTTAGCTCTGTCCAGAATGAGTGTACAGAAGCCAGCTGAATGGACGATCAAATGCGTCCATGGTGTCAGCTAGATCTTTGTTCTCTCATTGTCTTCTCCATTGTTGGGGTGGCGGGGGGCGGGGGGCGCATTTAAACAGAACATCCATAGCTGTCCAAATAAGGCAATGCCAATAATGTACATATGTTGAGCTTCAGAGTGCATTCTTATTGTGTTTTGCCCTTTAACCTTAAAGGGAATTTAAGCAATAGATTTTAAATATGTTTATAAAAACACTCTTAATTTTACTAATATAGTTCCAATAAATTTTCAGTAAAGAAGTACTGCAGTATCTAAAAAAAAAAAAGTCATAGGAAAGCTTAATTCAAAGTTATGAAATAAAATTTGAATACATCTATATTAATTTCAGTATAGCGTGCATGTGTGTAATTAAGTTCAAATAAGATCTCTGTATTGTCCTATTTCCTCAGTGTAATTTCATTAGTGCAATGGGAATATGCCGCTTCATCCCTGGGTTGCTGCCTCATGGCTCTATGAGACTTGAGTGTTTTAAATGAGGCCTTTATATTTATTCCTCTGTAAAGCTCTGTCATTTCAGTTGCCTAAGTTAAAGGTAAGAGCAAACCCTGATTTCTTTTCCTCATTAATGAGTTATTTAATAATAATTCTTATTTAATAACAGATCTTCGCAAATGATTGTGTTTACTACATGTTAATATATTTACTGTTCAGGAAAATAAAATCTGCAAAAGAGCTAAGTCACAAAATGTAGGAAAATAGCTATTAAAGGTTTGTGAAGGCCAAAGACAATTCTATGAAGAGCAGAGATCAATTCTGAATTGTTGGCCCTGTCAAAAATTTTAACATCTAAAAGTGCCATTAATTCCTTTCTAATGAATATGACAATAAAATTATATGTTATAGCCAAGGAGAGTGCCATCACGTTTGTTGCAATATTAAGCAACATTCCTTTTTTGAGACCTCAAAAATGTCTTCACTAAAAGAGATTGTTACCATGTATGGAACCCACGCTAAGGTAAACACTATATGGCCTCCTGGCAATCAGTTCTAAATAATGATAATGATTTGTAACATTCACTTTCAAATCAATTTTAGTGCATATTTTAGTCTTATTCTGTGAAAAAAAAATCAAAGCGCCGAACACTATGTACAATATGCTACATTTTGGGTATTAAAGGTGAAAAAATAAAATGTGTCTTTTCTGCTTAAGAAACTCTGGAAAGACATGCACATAGGCATACACAGTGATTATGTATGGTGGAGGGCAGATCTGTGTGAAGTAGGACTGATAGCATAGACTTTTAAAAATGTTGTTTAATTTTGGAACCATGCAAATGCATTACCTATTTCTAAAACAAAATTTTAAAAATATGCTTTCATGAAATCTTCTTGCATGGATTTTCATTTTCTCTTACATTTCTTGAATGAAATTATGTTCTACAAACTGGGCGCCATGATTAAGTTTTAAAAATAGTAGGTGACATTAAATGAGATATATTTTCCTACATGTTTTATATAGTTGCACAATTATAATTGTAAGATTCATTTGATATTCATAATTTCCCATTGATTTTATATCTTTTAGCTATCTACCCACCCATAATAAAGGCTCTTTCTGACCTGTTCTTGGTTCAGTTTGACCACAAAGCTTGAGACTGTGGAGGAGTAATCCTCCTGGACTGTAAATAAAGAAGCTACTCATTTTAGTCACCTAGGAAGTTAGAATTCAAAGCATAATAATACAAATAGCATCCCCATAATCTCTTATTAGCTTTTCCAATCTCTGTAGCAAGCACATTTTGGTGGCTATGACCACCAAGAAATACATCAGAAATGACCAAAAAGAAACAACACAACTTTTTTGGTGTTTTTTAAAAAGAATACTGTTATACCTGTGTTTTATTATAAATAACCAGGTTCTGTCATATTTTATCTTCTTGCCAGCAAATGAAGGACATTGTTTCATAAAGCTTCTAAAATGTACATGAATATTTAATTAAATCATATTTCCTTGAGAAAATAAAGTTCATTCGCATTTATAGCAGACAGTTGTGAGGAGTACATAATTTTCTTAAGACCAGGGTAACCAGTACCGGTTGCTTGTGGAACAAAACTCCTCAATTTTTAAAACATTTTTTAAAAAATAAACATACAATCATAAGTGTTCATTTACTTTAAAAATTCTAAAGATGAAGAAAATTATTGTCTATATATTTAAGTCCTTGTATAAATTACAAAACTCAAGTTTATGTTACAGAGTCCCTTCCCCATAGGAAGCATAAAGCACTTTTGTGGTACCTTTCACCAGTAAATATTTGAATCACATTGAATTTGACAAATAAAATAAAGGTGATATTGCAACTATAAGCCCCAAGAGGACATTCTTCCAAGCTGTCTCTCGTGATGAATGAGCTTCAAAAGTCATTGATTGCCATGATTTAACTCAATCTTGAATAAAGACACTCATATATAAAAGTAATACATATATATTGACTTCAGTAGAAATCTGAAAAATCAGTGAACTGCAGACTCTTCTTGCTTGAGGTCAACAAACACCCTTTGGAAGACAACCAAGAGTAGTTTAAGACCAGGACACCAAAATAAAATTATGACAATAATAATTACAATAATAAAAATACCAACAATAAAATAAAAATAACAACAACCAACAATGAGGTAAACTCCCCTTTAGAAAGGCAATATGCATTGCCGGGACTGTCAGGAGAGAGTTCGATTGTACCTGACACCCAAATGTTTTTCCAACCAGATTTCAGCCAGTTGCATGGTTGAGGCAAAAGTACTTGCCTTGGATCCTAAGCACATCTTATACTGCTTAGGGTCCAAGTTAGGGTCACAATGAACTGGATGAAAAATATGCACTACTCCTATTTCTTGACTTCGGAAAGGTCTTAAGCCAGATTGAATAACTTTATTGTAGAGATCTACATCTTCCAGTCCCCAGCCTTGTATTGAGGTATCAAATCCACCTGCACCCAGAAGATCACTTTTATAAATACAGGTAATTCCATATCCATAGTCTCTCCAAAATCCAGTCTTCTTTGAGAAGACAAAGTCATCATCAGTAGGAGGGTTTCCCCTCTTGGCTACCTTTGGGTCATACTGGCTAAAGATGATGGGGTAGTACACCTGTTGTCCCTGAATTGTATTGTCTCTACATCGTCGGAGAAAGTCTCCTCTGAAGATCAAGTCAACATCACAAAATAGCAGCAAGGTATCATTGTCAAACTGGGAAGAAGCCATTTCAAGACCCAGACCTCTGGAAAACTCTCCCTTCATGGGGATCAGGGTCATTTCTGCTTTAGGATACTTGTTTTGATATTCTTTTATCAGCTCGATATGCTTGCTGGACTCTTGGCCAGAATCCCTACTGAAAAGGATGATGACCAATTTTACATTCTGCTTTGGAATAAGACAAGTATTTTCAAAGTTCTCCATGAATCTCAAGAAAATGTCATACCTTCCAATGAGAGGAACAAGAATGTGGATTTTCTTTTCCTTGTGCCCTCCCATGTCTTTGGCACCTTGGAAAGAAGACAACATCTTTAAAGAATTAGATATAAAAGAGAGTGACTGAGTGTCACTGTTAATACTCTCCACAAGACGGTTGACATCTAGTTCTTCCGTCTCTCTGAAGAAAGGTTTGCTAAACAACTGCTGAAGATAGGCGTGCCGTCTCACGGGCACGGTCAGTTTCCTCCCCTTGTGCCTTTTGTACAGGAGGAGTAAATCCAAAATGTACTCCACCCCATGCATGGGATCAACCCTTCGGTAGCCATACTGAATTTCCTTGAAGTCGATGAGCCGCCCCCTACTCTTGGCGTTCTCATTGATCATCTCCATCACCTGCAGGACGGTGTCATCCAGTGCTGTTCTCAGTAGGCTGCTGATGCTCTGCCGAGGAGGCTGGTTCTCAGAGGCTGAGTAAAGGAGCTTGCCTGTCAGGAACTCCCACTCTATCACCTCGTCTCTCTCGCGGGGCTGAAAGTGGTTGAAAGAAGGCATCACTCCCAGCTGCTGGTCCTCTTTGCTCACTTCACTGTTACTGAGCTGGTTCATCAGCGCGCTCTCCCGGTGCAGCTGGATGGTGCGGTAGCGAAGTTCGGAAATTTTGCGGCTGAGCATGTAATTATGAAGCCTGTACTGGTAGGCAGGCCTTTTGTTGGGGTGAAGTGTGATGGCAGCATGGATTTTGCTATTGTGAAGGTCTTGGATATAACCCTTTCGATTGTGTTCGTAATTTTCATGGAACAGTTGCTGCATCTGAAAAACAAAAGGAAATCAGGATGTTAGAATAAATTTAAAAAGAAAGCAATAAACTGAAACATGTAAACTAAAATATTTAATAAAAATTAGATGGTTTTTCATAACAACATGATTTATAAAACTTATATTGAAAGGAAATAAAAATGGTTTTAAAATGTCAAGTTCATATGATCAAATTACTACAAACTAACCTCCTGTCAATCATATGCAAATACTGTACAACTAACCTCTAGCTCTATATTTTGAAGAATCTTTGTCCCTCTATTTATTCTGAAATTGACCCAAAATATCAAAGAAAACAAGAATATAATATATTCATAACCAGAGCATGAATCACTGAGGGAGAGACAGAATGAATAGAGCATGGATTTCCCAAAATAGGGGTTCACCTGAGGAGTGGACACAATGCCCTGATGCTTGGAATGATAGTATCAACCCCAAAGCAGATTTTAAAGTAATCTAGTAACCTGATATACAATCTTGATAGAATAAATTCTTGGTCAAGTAGGGTGGGACAAAAACTATATTGATCCACATGACTGATGTAAAGAGTCACATCCCTGATTAGACATGCCGGACACCCTTATGACCAGAAAGGCTCTCTACTAGCCTAGAGCAAACTCACTACCTCAGCCAGACACTAAAATGAGGAAACACATAGAATTATGAGATCACACTTCAACCTGCCAGCTGACTCCTCCTCTGCCATCAATAAAGAAACCTTCATCATACCCACTAAAGATAAGTACCAAAGGAGGAGGAGGAGATATCTGTGAATGTATTGATGAATAAGGACAAAGGATTGCTGAAAACTTAACAAAGCAAGTAAGAATTATAGACCAATCAAACAAATTAAACAGAACACAATCTCCATAATAAAACAAGGAATAGATAAATGAGCTTAAAGAAGACAGTAAAATTATTGATGGTCACCTTATAAGAAACATAAAAAAAGATGTGTGGAAAACATAGAGAAAACTTGGTAAAATTTAGCAAAATAATACAAATATAAAAGACAGGTTAAAAGTTTGGAAATGTGCGTGCCCACGCACATGCGTGCACACACACACTCACCTCCAAACACATGAATGTATGTATTTAATATAAATTTAAAAGTTTGAACATCTAGTTAATACTATTAAACATATATTAAAGTAGGTAAAATTATGTATGTAAAACATGTCTGAGGGATAGATTATCCTTAAAAAAAGGCAGATATATATCTATGTGCAATCAGGCATAAAGAAAAACAAAAACAAAAACAAACAGAACCCACTTGGGCTTTAAGTAGGAAAAGAGTGAATCTTGCCACAATATTCTCTATAGCATCAGTCAATGCTGAAAAACAGTAGCATATAGACAAGAAGGATTCCAAGGAAGTAAATTAATAACTTATAATTTCATATTCAATCAAGCTAGAACTCAAAGTATCCCAACCAAGCTAAAGCTCAAATTTTATTGCAAAAAAATAAATAGCTCCTAACATATAAGAACTTGTGTCAGATTTGCGGTGATAAATTCTTTGACACTCCTTTCATTGAGAGGTGGGGTCTATGTCCCTTTCTCTTGACTCTGGATGACTCTGTGACCACTTTAACTAACAGACCACAGTAGAAGTGATACTGTGCCAGTTTCCAGATTAGCAACTTTTTGTATTTTAGGAGCTCTTACTCTGCAGAAGTGAGAGTGCAGTGTATCTTTTTTTAAAAAGATGCCACGAGGCACCTCCTGCTAACAGAAGTCCTCAACATTTTACCAACAGAAAGGTAAATTTTGTGGGGATTTCAGGAAACCAAGGTTCAAGAGGGTTAAGTGATCTAACCAAGGGTCTACTGAGAATGAGATCAAGACTAAAACTAGAATAAGTAGTCAGTTTTTCAACTAAATTTTGAAGGTAGTAGAATTGTTATGAAGTGTAAAATTTAGCTTGTCTGGAATAATTGAAGACCTCTGGTTGAAGTTGGCTTTCTCTCCTTTACAGAATTTTCAATTGATTTCATGGTACCTTCAAAGCTCTATACTGAAAGGGGAAATAATTTTACACTAACAAAATCACAGCAGCAATTAATATGAGTGTGTCCTGGCTGACCCCAGCTCTTTAAGGGTATCACTCAAAATCTCACCCTCTGGGAAGGAAATTATCTGAGAAGCTATAAAAACATCTATTATAAAAATCAGAGTGGAAGAATGAATGCCAAGATAGAGTTGTATGTTATTAATCTTCTATATTGCACTTCCATTTCCCCCTTAGATTTATTAATAATGAAATACAGCCAAGGTAATTTCTGAAATAATCACAGTTATATAAATAAAGGACTTTCATTTCAGCAATTAAAATCTTAAAAGAAACAGTAAGGGGTTGACTGCAAATAGGTACAAGTCAACTTCTGATTCAAAGTTTGGAGAACTAGATTGTGGCAACGGTTGCACAACTGTATACACTTACTACATGTTATTAAACTATACACTTACAAGGGTCTGAGAATTTTGTAGAATGTAAACTATACCCCAATGAGGTTATTTTCAAAAAGACATAAGGGATGCTAAAAATAAAATACAGCAAACTCAAGCTTTTAAGTGAAAGAGACTGGAACAATACGTAGTCACTAAAATATGTGTAGAATTTCCAAAAACAGATGAGGTTGAGCAGGATCATCTGGAAGCAAGTGGAGACCAAAGGCCAAGCAGAGCAACATCAGTGGCAAAAGTGTTCAAGATCTCAGAGACAACCAGGAAAACTATACTGATTGATAATGTAGGGCATAAAACTGATTCAATGTTTACAACTGTGGATGCAGGAACTGAGCTACTCAGTGCTTGTGGAATAACCCCCATGAAATGTTTTGTTATTCATGAAGCAGAAGAGACAGAGCTACAGAAAGCAAAGATTTAAATAGTTAAGCCATATTTTCATGAAGCAGGTTTAATCTGAGGCAGCAGAGGGGATCAATGCCTTTTCTTTGTGAAAATCAAATGTCTCTGTGAAAATAAATCTATGGTGGAGGGCTTGCCCAGAGATAAGTATGTTTTCTAAAAAGAGGAAAGGGTACAACATTAACACAAAGTTTCTATAAGAAAAAAGGACTAGATGAAAAACTAGCCTCCCTGCCTCCACACCCCTCCCCCGCAAAAGAAAGAAACCATGGAATTGAGGAAAATAATAAACATTAAGCATCTGTTTTAAAAACCATTAGAAGCAATTTCCTCTATATTTGAAAACAACAAAAAAGAAATAGAAGACCTCAGGGATGTGATGGTTAAGATGAAATGTTAACTCATGGAATTAAGAAATAAAGAACGAAGACAAAGAAAACTATCACAGACATGAAAACAAAATTAGAAGAAAAAGAAAAGATTAGACACTATGGAAAGTTCAGGGGGGATAGAAAAGATGAAAATTGGGAAAGCTAAAAATATAAAATAGAAATAAAGAGTACAATGTGAAAGTCATGCTAAAATATAGAGCTTCATGTATCCATGTAGACAACTTGTATATAAACACAAAAGGTATATACTAAAACAAGCATATTATGAAGTAAAAGCATGCAATAGTGTAGATTTTTTTAAAAAAGAGTACAATCGATTAGAGAGAAACCATTCAGGACTTAAAAGTATTTGGCATATAGTAACTGCTATTAAGAGTTATAATAAGAGTTATTATTATTAGTGTAGTTGTTACTTGTTGTTGTTGGTTTTTTTTTTTACAATTACCAGTGTATTGAATGAATGAATGAATAAATGAAAATGACATCAAGTTTTCCTTAGAAAATGATTAAGATATGCTCAGGATAGCCATCATTTGACTTCAGATCATCATCTAAAAACTGAAAAACTGAGTTGATTCCATGAGGTCACTGCTGAAATGAAGGGCAAATGAGAGGCCCAGCCATGATCAGAAAGCTGTTCATGAACATCTTTCATATTCTCTAGTAAGAAAATAATTGCATTAATTTCTCTTTATTAAGGAGAAAAATTCCTTCGTTTATTTTTGTGAAGAAGCTATTTCAATTTAGTGATGTGCTTTTGTTCCTGTTATGCCACTCCATTTTTCCTAAAAAAAAAACATCCCTCTAACTCAGAAAATTCTCTTTGAATCTCTCCCTATGTATGAGATTAAGGAGCATTTCAGAAGGAAGAGGGATTCCTTTTCTAGGAAGTACAGACTCTGCAAATAAGAGTAATTTATGAACATAAACAAAGAAATAAATCATTAGAGTGCTATAAAATGTAATGGTGAATATGCACCCCTGAAATGGGTTTATTTGCCTTGCAAATATTTAAACTCATTTTATTCTCTATGATTTAGTTACGCAGTACTACATAACTACATGAAGAGCACTACTGCCCTTAATGCAAATACCTAATAATGTTTCTTTTGTAAGATCAATAAATATAAAGGTTCTAAGCAAAATAATAAATTTTAAATTAACACTATTATTTTCCCTCAATTATTGTCTTCAAATATTAACACTAAAGTTCTTAAAATGTGTCCTATACTCTGGCAACAATGACACAATAAAAATAGTATCTAATTATAAATATTAAGGAGAAGAAATAAACTTAAGAAAAATAAATATACATATATCATTCTATAATTATAGAGAATGAAAAATGTTAAGAGTAAAGCTTTAAAAAGCTGTTGAAAGCAAAGATTTAGTTTAAATATGATAAGATATGCCCTTCTTCATATCATGAGTATATGTTTGTCACATAAAATGAAGAGCATTATTTGATACTATGATTTATACAAATAATAGCACCTTGGAAATTGCCATATCTAATCCACAAACTCTACATTAAAAATTTATTGTATATGTGATAAAATTGCATGGAACTAAATATACATGTGTGTTTACACAGACACAAATAAATACAAGCAAGAGTGTGGAAATCTGAATAATATCAGATAAAAATTTCAATGTCAATACCATGATTGTGATATTTAACTACAGTTTTGCAAGATTTTGCTATGGGGGAAAGTTGTTAAGGGGTACATGAAACTTCTGAGCATTATTTTTTTTTTACCTGTGTGTGAATAAAAAATTATCTCAAAATAAAAGGTTTAATTAAAAACCATATATGCGAGAAAATAAAAATAAAATATTTTGTCTTATTTTATTTTCTTTACAAAGAAAAATCACCTCGAAGTATACTTAAAAGCAGCAAGTGTTGCAAATTTATAGTCCAAAGGCTACACATGTGATATTGCCTTTTTTTCTAGGTAAGCCCAGTGTTTTATATAAATTTGAATTTGAAATTTGTTATATTTTACAGTTATTTTCAGTCCCATAAACTTTCTGTATGTTTGTTTCATGAATTTAAGCTGCCCAGGACATTTGTGCTGTTGCATATCACTTTAAAGTAACTAAAATACTTAAAAAAAAAAAAAAAGATTTATTTTATTGTTTTTGACAGAGACGGACAGAAACAGAGAGAAGGGGGAGGGCCCAGAGTAGTCTCCATAGTTGTATGTCATCAGTTTTCAAAATGGTTTTGTTCCACACAGGTGGGCAGGGACCACATAGGGTGGTAACTGGGCCAGGGCCTGTTGCATGGGAGGCACATCCCAGTCCAGCATATGGGTCCACTTGGGGTGGAGCTGGGATTTGATCCTTGGTCCCTGGGGCTGCAAAGTTAGCGTTTAACCTGCTAAGCCATCCTGGCTTCCCTAAAATAATCTTAAAAGGTCCTTTTGTTGTTTTTTTTTAATTATGCCATATGTGACAACACAGATGAACCCTGAGGACATTATACTAAGTGAAATAAGCCAGTCACAAAAGGACAAATATTGTATGATTTCACTTACATGAACTGAAGTATCTGAAGTACTCAAACTCACAGAAACAGAAAGTAGAATGGTAGTTTCCAGAGGCTGGGGGAGGGAGAATTGGGGAGTTGTTCAATGGGCATAGTTTCAATTTTGCAAGATAAAAAGTTCTAGAGAGTTTTGTATAACAATGTGGATATAGTTGACATTACTGAACTGTCCACTTAAAATGATTAAGACGGTAAAAAAATTTCTTTTCCTTTTATTTCACACAATCCTCGCATTTCCTAAACAGGAATACAAATCACAGTCTGGCCAATTAATATATTTGTTATACACAATTTACTCCAAATAAGCTTCATTTGTGGGCAATAGCTCTTTCATGGTGGCAATAAATGGTTCCCTTTGGCTATAGGTTCACATTTTGCATATTATAATCCCACAGAGAGAAAAAGCAGACCTTGCCACCCAAAGGCAGAGAAGTCACACAAGAAAGGGCTGCTGGGAATACTGAACACAGCACTGAGCTGTAACTAAGGCCAAACACACTCAGACCTTCTTGCGCCTTAGGACACTACTGTTACCTCTGCTTCAGGCCGTTTACGGTTCTGTCACTGGTGAACAAAGGAAGCCTGTCAAAAACAACCTGATAAACTGACGTGCTTTAATGTCAGCTCTGTATTAACGCACTATACGATTGGCCTTTGTTTAATTAGCCGATTCAATCTTGGCTGAATTCCAAACATTTAGGCAATCTGTGCCATTAAAACTGTACTTTTCTTCCTGTTATATTTCATTTTGTTAGTTATTTTAGTTAAAAAACTTGTCAGACAACAGAGAAAATAGCTTCATATATTAACTCCTATATATGATGTTCTCAACAGTATATTCTCTACAGTTTAAAAATACTTTCAGACAGCATAGAAAATAATTATGTGCTATAGATTTTTCAGCAGGGTGTATTCTGGACACATGTGGTAAAAAGAACTAATGATAATTGAACTTGACTGCTCATCAATTTACCTGATTTTTTCTGATATATGTACAGTCAGGCAGTGACTACATAATGCTTCCTGATATATAGTTAAGAGTACAATGGATGATTGTTGAAACCTACACAGTTCCCCTATAGATATTTTTTAAATTTTGGGAAATTGTCAAGTAAATTTTTGCATTTACTATTTCCTTAAACCTTTTCTTCCACTCATAATTTATTACAGAGAAGAGACAAAGAAGAATTTCAAGAGGTTGTCAAATTACAACATTGCAAACCTGCACACACCCTTTATTCGTATAATACCAATATAATTTAATGAACTGCTTTCATTGGTGATTTCATTTATCATGCCATAACTAATAACAGACAATGAGAAGGCAAGAAGTTATCACTTCCAAACTAGGCTTTCAAGACCTTTGGAAAAAAATAAATAAATAAAGATAGTTGCCACACATTTTGAAAGACATGAATGAATATATTATATCAATTGGAGGAAATGTATCAACTGTATGATGGCACTGATCATGCATAAAATTACACCTGCTTTCCAAATAAAAAGATAAAATAATCTGCTTCCTAATTTATGAGTTTTATTCCAGTTACGAAAACTTTCAACTCCTAGGTAGATTTGTATCCAACTAAAGGTGCTAAAAAGTAAAAGATTTTCTTCATCATTGTTGCAGCTGATTTCTTATTTCCATTCTCCCAAAATTCAAGCAACCAGACATTTAATCTCATGAAAGACTTAACATGAGCTTATCTAATTCTGTGTGAACATCATGTCATTTGTTAATATAGAAAGTATAAGAATGGGGCAGATAAACACTGAAGTACTCATGATATTTTGTATAAAGGGTGACATTACTGTGATTATGCATTTTGACTAAACAACAGTTTTTAGTGATCCTCATGAATGTTTCTATAGGAACCTTCAGGGTTAATGTGAAGTGCTGTTTTCGAGAAGCTAACATTTGATGACCTTCCAACAAATGGGAGGACCATTATGCAGTATTCAGTGTTAACTGGTTTATGTGCAATTTCTTATGTCAGTAGAAGACCTATGTTAAAATATATTCTGAAATGAAAATAAAACAATATATTCTCAAGATTTAGGATTAAAAATTTTATATTCATCAGATAGAAAACTGACTTCAGCTATCAGTACATTCCAGAGCACTGTCTTAGTGGATAAGTTGGGTGAAAGAACACAATAAATACAGCATATGTACATAGTATCAGGCGTCCTCAAACTACGGCCCGGGCCACATATGGCCCTCCGAAAACATTTATCCGGCCTGCTGGGTGTTTTTGCCACCGCTGCCTGTCCTGCTTAGCAGCCGACTCGTCCCAGGCCCGTAGTCTGGCCCTCCAACGGTCTGAGGGACAGTGAACTGGCCCCCTGTTTAAAAAGTCTGAGGACCTTAAGTCAAGAAAGCTAGGGAAATCTACTTAATACAAACATTGAAAACACTAGAAAGATAACATGACAATTTCTTTCAGTAAATTTCTCTTACCAAATCTTTCCTGATCCAATCCTTTCCAACATTTTGGCTGTTCCTCTTAGAGAATGAATAACTCATTTGTTCACTTAAAAATACTCATGGAGTTTCTAATATTTGTCAGTTGCTGTAGATAGAGCATCAAAAGACACATAGTCCCTGCCCTGATGAAGTTGCCTTTCTGGTAGAGGAGAAAAGAGCTAAATATAAATTCATTAACAGGTGTATAATTTTGAACAAGAGCTAATCGCACTAATTACACCATACTGTACTCACTGCTTTACTTTACTGTATGCCTTTCTAGATGTTCTGCTCCCAGAGGGTAGCCTGGGCCTGACACTTAATAAAATATTTATAATTAATTTGCTATAAATTAACACACGCCCCTCCCCAAAATGAGTTGATAACCAAAGAGGGATCAAAACATGTAATAAAAGGACTTTAATTCTCTAATGGAAAATGCTCAGCATTTCTCATTATTTCTCAGGTTTTTAAATGTTTTCTTAAGTCAAAAAGTAAAATGTAACCGAAGACTTTACATATCAGTGTTGTGTAAGATTTGGCACACGTCTTAAAGGGTTTAAGTCTGACTGAAGCAGTGACTTGCAGTCTGGTACCATTGTATCATGACTGATGCTGGTCATACATCTCTTTACTAGTTGCAATTGACATAAGCATCCAAGCAGGGAGAAAGGTTGAGGACACCCATCAGCATTCCTGCTTTGTGCCACTGGAATGTGAAATGACTGTAGACATCTCAACTGCTTCCAAATCAGGCTGGGCTCTGTCACGTTAATAATTTCTGTACAAGTAAATGAAGTGCTGCTGAGAGTTCACAGTAAATGAGAATGAAAGCAAAACTGGAAGAAGACTTTTGCCAAGTGCATGAAGAAAAGATTCTTCCATTCAAGATATAGGACAGAACTAAAGCTTACGGAGGACTGTGTTAAAGTGGAGTTAGGCCTGGCTTTTGGGGACATTTCAATTACTTAAAGGATAGAAGAAAGAAAAACGAGCCTCTCCTACATGTCCCTCTGTCATTCCTTCAGCTTGTGCTCATGTGTGTCTATTTTGGGCTAAGATCTTGGCTCTGGAGTCACAGGCCTGGTTTTGAGATCAGTTCTTCCATTTCCACTCTGACCTTGGACAAGTTATAACTTCTGGGAAAAGAAGAGCTTCTGGACTGTTCTCTACATTATATGAAACATGTTTAAAACAGTGTCTGATATAAATTAAGTACTCAACAGATATCTCTATTATTGTTTTTATTTGGTAAGCTTTAGATGGTGACATTTCTTATACTCTAAAGCAGATTGCAAAGACATCCTGTTATACACTAATTTAGTAAATTAGTAATGAGTAGTCTTCAGTTAGACATAAAATTTAAAGATGCTGAGATTGTGTATAATTTACCTGTAGCAAAGAACTAGTACTTTTAGATCAGTTTGCAGGTCATAAGATAAAATCTAGCAATCCAACAAACTTTAGGCAGGTTTCTTCCTGACTATAGGCTCCTGACTTCCCTTTTAAATTTTTATTTATTTATTTATTTTTGACCGAGAGAGAGAGAGAGAGAGAGAGAGAGAGAGAGAGAGAGAGAGAGAGAGAGAGAGAGAGAGGAGAGAGAGAGGAGAGAGAGAGAGACAGAGAGAGAGACAGAGAGAGAACTGAATTGGGGGAGCTCCCAGTTCAGCATATGGGTCCGCAAGGGCAAGGGCTGGGATTCGATCCCCGGTCCCCGGCACTGCAAAGTGAGCACTTAACCCACTGAGCCATCCCGGCTTCCCCCTGACTTCCCTTTTAAAAGATCATTTACTTTACAAAACTTGTCATTGTAAATTCTTTCTCTGTCTCTTGAAAATATAAATCTTCTTTCAGCCTCTCTGCAGTTTTCCAACCTGGGAATGTCCTTCTCAAGGACCTGGGAGCCATCCCTTTGGAATGTAATAAGAAAGATATAGAGCCCCTACCTCCCAGTCTCTCTGAGAGGGTGGGAGCCTAATTTCCATAATCAGGTATTAGCAAGCACATGTGGTCACTCATATGGACCAAAGCTCCTGTGAACGTCCTCTAGTCCCTTTTCACTAGCTCATTCCAGTGCTTAAAAACTCTCTTTTGGGTTATCTTTTTTTCCCCAACAGCAGTTGAGTTCTCTCTCTCTCTCCCCTATTGCAACAGTTTGGAATCAAGTCTTCCTTGACTGCTTAACTCTGTCCTGTGTAATTTTTCTTTCACATGGGTCACAGGCAATACTTGGTGAAGCACTGTGTTACAGTGCTTAAATTCCTTGATTTACTTAAAACTCTTTGCTCTCATTAGCTTAAAAAAAAAAAAAAGGAATAAAAAGAAAGGCTCAAATTAAGATCCTATTCCTCATGGTGTAATCAAGGAGATAAGTAGTGCTTCCTTCCAGCTGATTTTATTAACATTAAAGTTTTATGATAAATTATAAAGATCCCTAGAGCTACACACCCAATTAAAATAACATAAGCTTGGCAGGATGTCTATTACAATGTTTTTCTTAGGAGAAAAATCCTAATTATAGTGCTGTAGACTTCTGCATGGGCACCGCGCTGCTATGGGAATGGACAGGAATCATGGCTCTAATGAACAGGCAGGTGTTTCCAAGATGGTGCTAAACTAAAAATAGGCAAAACCTAATCTTTAAAAGTCAAGTTTTCTGGAAATGAAAACACAATGGCTGAGGTCATTTTGACTTTCTAATTACATTTATATTTCCTTACCGGAGACTAGATATAGCTCATGTTTGTTTCTCATGAAGCTGTCACAGCAGAAAAGGAAAATTTATATTAAGGATTAATAAAATCAGTTCATGAGACCCTGTAAGGTTTACAGTGAACTCATTAGCTTTCATAAAAGAGTAAAGGATAATCTGGGTTATCTTTCAAAATGAGCTAAAAGGAAGTTAAAAAAAAGTCTTTTTTCTTTCTGAGCAGAAATAAAACAAATGACGTATTTTTAGTCCTAAAAACCAAAGGTGAAATTCCAAGGAGAAAGTGGATGAGATATGAAGAATACAATTATCATTAGTATGATCAATGAGTATAAACTGTATTTTATAAACTTGCAAGCAAAACTAAAGTATATACTCCAAATCCCAACAGTTTTTGCATTTGTTTTTGTGACTCTATTTTCAACACTATTGCTCCCAATACTGGAGTGCATTTTAAATTTATTTTATTATAATGTTTATAGGGCTTTTTTTTTTAGATACATCACTTAAAATTTTCACTTGAACATTATGTATAATTATGTATATTTCGTAGGGCTAATCTCAGTGATAAATGGTCATTGTGAAAAGATTTCACAAAAGGGGGATGCCAGGATGGCTCAGAGGGTTAAATGCTCGCTTTGCAGCCGAGAGGTCCGGGGATCAAGTTCCAGTCCTGGTCCCAGTCCCAGTCCCAGTCCCAGTCCCGCCCCTGCGGACCCATATACTGAACTGGGGTGTGCGTCCCCCGCTTGGGTTCCTATTTGGGGAGCACTTCCTGTGTGGGATGCCCCCGGCCCAGTTTCCGCCTTGCGCGGCCCCACATCCACCTGTGTGGAATGAAACTATGTTGAAAACTGATGATGTACGGCTGTGGGGACTGCTCTGGACCCTCCTCCCCCCCCCCGCCCCCCGCTGCAAACAATACAAATAAATCTTTAAAACATTTCACAAAAAGAATGACTTGGAATCACAATTTAATATATGCGCTATAGGACAATTAGGTATTTACAAGAAAAAAATTTAGCTCCACACATTTCAAGTCTTGTACTAAATACATTACATACATGTATATGAGTCTGTATGAATCTCAGATGTATTAAAGACTTAAACTGTACTAGTACTGCCCCATATAGTAAGAAAGGTACTATGTAAGAATGGGATAAAAATGTACATAAATATTTATATCTTATAAGTACATGAAGTCCTTTTGAAGCAAAAACAAAAGTATAAAAATGAAAATGAAAATATAAGTTTTTAACAGTACATTAACATTTAAAAATTTCATATTAAAAGTACCATAAATAAAATTAAGAGGTAAACATTGAATTAGGACAGTGATTTTTGCAATAATGATGCCATGTCAAGAGTTATCATTGTTAATGAATCATTATCTATCCTTATTCTCTTTTACCTGTCATCACCAATTCTAATGTAGTTTACCTCCTAACTAGCTCTTGAAATCTTGGTTCTCTTTAAGGCAGCCACTCTGATCCAAAAAACCCAGAACTTTCTCTGTATTTCATCAACAATCACCTATCTGACCATGTCTCATCTAGTCACTCTCCAAACAGTTTTCCATGATGCAACATGAGTCAAATAGTTGCATCATGGAACAAGAATTAAACATGTCATGTGACTCCCCTTTTCCACATCAATGACATCCAATGCTTTTAGAATAATGCCTTCCTCTTCGACTTTCTCTTATCTCTTACCCTCTGTGCTCCAACCATATTGCCTTACTCTCTCCTTAGTGCCTTTGCATATATGCCTTTCCCTCTACTTGGAATGTTCTCCCATCTTTCAATCCCATTTCTTCTCCTATTTAGCTATTAATCACCTTAAATATCACAACCTAGTGGATACTTTCTCTGACTAGATCAAGATTGGTACAAAGGGGAAAGCCGGGACGGCTCAGCGGGTTGAGCGCTCGCTTTGAGGCCACGAGGACCGAGGATCGAATCC
>PVKE010027949.1:0-21238 GCA_004027555.1 Craseonycteris thonglongyai | reverse complement strand
GGGAATAAATTTATAGTAATTAGGCTGTGTGTGTCTTGTAGGGAGATGCCAGGGGATGAATAAAGAAAATATTGCACTCTAGAGTAAACCTCTATCTTTAAATTTTATTAATTTTTTTAAATTGATTATAGCTAAGAAAAGTAGAATACTGCTTCTCCCTTGTCCAGTTCTTTTTAAGAGAAAGAAAAAAAAAGGTGCTCAGTTAAGTAGCAGGGAAAGAAAGCATCAAGGAGTGGTGTGTGCATGGCTGCATTCCACATATCCTTACAAAATGAACCTTCATCAACAAAGCTCATCTCACAGCTACGGTATTCTCCAGCCATATTCTAGTTACTCTGTTCAATCCATGCTAATTTCCAGAACACCTGCCAATTAAAGACAAACCTGAGACTGGATGATATAGCCATAAAGAACTGAAAAAATCAGGAGAAGGTTCATAAGAAGAAGAACCTTACAATATGACAGGAGTTGAGCTAGAAAAGAAAGGGACAAAACTGAATGGGAACAGTACATGAACAAAAGCACTGTTGTAAGTGAGCTTGGGCTGTGGAAGTCTAGTAAGGAATTAAAATGGACTTAAATGGCTTATATTTCTGTAGGGTTGCTATATAATTTGAGAGTACTTTGATAGAGGGCCCTGGAAGCCAGTCATATGAAGCAAGAATTAATTTGATGAACAATAAAAAGCTATCAAAGATCTTACACACACACAGGAGAGAAACAAATTTTGAAAGAATATACTCTGTTTCCCTGAAAATATGACAGTGTCTTACCCTGTTTCCCCGAAAATAAGACAGTGTTTTATGTTGATTTTTGCTCCCAAAGATGCGTTAGGTCTTATTTTCGGGGGATGTCTTACTTTCGGGGAAACATGGTACCATAAGTACATAAAAAAATGTCAAATGCTTACAAGAAAGAAAAATCAAAATGTTCTGTATTCATCATCATTGTAAATGGTCTCTGGGTATTTCCAATACACAAATACCCTGTCCAAAAGACAAATACACCAACTAATATTGTTATTTTTTAAAAAGTGGCAATAGAAATAACTGTGCTATTCTTTATGTTTTAAATGCATCTCAAAGGGATAATAGAAGTAAAATGTCTAAGTCACGCATACATACATTTTAAGGTTTTGCCCTGCAGAGACTTCACAATGCGTATTCTTAGCAGCAGTATATATAAGTTTCCATGAAAGGCTCTTAAACCTAGAGAGACACTCACAGTAAGACCTGAGAAAGAATCACCTAGGAAGGGTATAACCTGGATTCAGAGACACCCAAGTAAAGCATGACACAGCCCAACACTGGTGCTGCCAACTAACTATGTAAACACATAGCAGTCATATATGATGAAACTTCTGTGTGAGGAAGCTTGTTCTGTTGATGTGTTATATGCAGTTTCAAACAAGAAGCAATGAGCACCAAGAAGATGCCACAGTCATTCAGGTGTCAAGTGAGGAGGATGTTACAGAACATAGAAGCAATGTAAGAGAAAAGGCATGTGTGTGTGTGTGTATGTGTGTGTGTGTGTGGTGTGTGTGTGTGTGTGTGTGTGTCTGTGTTGACTAAGTTGTCTGCAGCATTTTAGACCTGAGTTCACACTTTAAGGCCTGGCTTAAGGCCCTGGTCCCTCCTGATGAACAACCTTTCAGTCCTAGAAACTATAGCTTTTTCTGTGTCACTTGGCACATGTTGGAGATCTTTTTAATTATCTCCACTATGCCTAGATCATTTGTCCTCAAATAAGTTTGAACATTCCCTCAGAGAATAGGCCCTGTCTCATTTCTTATAACAACACCCCACCTCAAGAAATAAACTTCTCATTTGATCAGTACTGGGTATATTTGTTGATTAATGTAATTTATGTACATGATGTTATGTACATGACACAAATTTTGAAAACATGTAAGCCCACATGGATTCTAATTTTACATTTAAAATCTAAACTGAATTATATCAGTTATCATAATCCATGTGTTGAAAAATGATCTCTAAAACTAAGTTTAGAATTTAATATTTTCATTTTATTTTCTGATTCCCATTTACATGGGCTATTGAAATGTCTCTAAGTAAAACAGTATTTTAGATATTTTGCATAACAATGAACATGGTTTAAGGAGATTAAGATTGCAAATTTGTACATGACCTTGGGCAAGATGCCAAAACCTTTGTTATTTATATTGAGCCAATATACATATCAGTTAAGTCAGCATTTACAGGTGGGCAAGCATGACTAATAATCACCTTCCCTTATTATCCAAACTGTGCTTATATTAGAGTTGTGATCAACATCTTGCTTTTTAAACAGCTTGCTAGAGTGGAAGTCTATTGCTTCCATAACTTAAAGAGACCATTAAAAATAAAATCTCTCTATTTTGTCTTTGATATTAAGTGGTGTATTAATTTCTATAGGAAATAAGCATTTCACATATAAAATTTCTATGGTTTTTACAATAATTACCATTGTTGAGCACTTAAGTCTAAAGAGTATAAAGCAGAGAAAGAGTTGGGAAGAAATTTTCCTTCTTGTTCAAGTATGCATGTATCTAAAATTCACTGCTGAAACACTTATCATTCTGTTCAGGTTAAGGCCATATTGAACTCATTGGAAAATATGTAAATTCCCATGACTGCAATCTCTAAGTGCATGAGTCCTTTAAGAATAACTTCAACATAGGCAACAGGCAACATTTGGCCTCCATTTACAAGAAACCAAGATTATAGGGAAGGAGCCACAAAATTATGCTAGAATAAGACTACAAATTTGGAGTTGGCTTAAATTCTCCTACTTGGGAATTCATCTGCTGTCCAACTCAAGTTTTGGAAGAATATTGAGAAAGCCTGTGTAGGTATAACACACTTATAGATTAAAATATTTATTGAACTCATTTATTTTACACTATTCTGGCCAATACCAGTGATATCCACATATATATGAGAGAACACAAATCTACAATTTCTGCACAACTGGTAATATATAAGAATTATGTAAAACAAATTTTAGTGACCATAAAAGTCTTATTGGAACACAGCCATGCCCATTTGTTTATACATTATCTCTGCCTGAATTGAGTAGGTTTGACAGAGACAATTTGTACTGTACAACCTAAAATACTTACTACCTGGCCATTTAGGAAAACTCTTGTCAACTCCTGGTCAGGTATAGAAAACAAATCAACAGTCAGTGCTTAGTAGGGGGAAAGTATTTGGGGGCTGTGAGTACACAGAAAAGGTATCTGAGACTCCATGGGAGGAGCTGAGAAACTGATCAAAGGCTTTGTAGAAGAGAATCATGGGAACCAGGGTTCCTTTCCGGGTATTATGGACCTAATGTTAGGGTTTCCCTGAACTTAAAAGTTGGAAGCCCTAATCTCCATTGTGATGTTATTTGGAGGTGGAAACTTTAGGACATAAATAGATTCTGGTACCTATTTCAGTGCGTGCGGGGTGGGGATTGTCTCCACACCAACAAGCAATTGTCAGGGTGCCAAATGTGTGTCCTACAATGCACCTCAATTCTCACAAAATCTACCCAGAAACAGGATCAGATTTTACAGGTTAAGGGTTTAGTCCTCCACAACTAAACTTCCCCCTCCCACTACCACCACTTCAGATGTGCCAGTCACAAGCCAAGGTTAGTAACTACTTCTGGCAGAGTGGCTGTAAATCAGAAGTTTCCATGACACCCTCCATAAATATGACTAATTTGCTAGAGCAGCTCATAGAATCTACAGAAACATTTTACTTACTAGATCACTGGTTTATTATAAAAGGATATAACTCAGGAATAACCAGATGGAAGAGGTGCATAGAACAAGGTAAGTGGGAAGGGGTACAGGACTTTTATGGCCCCTCCAGGCACACCACTCTCCCCAAATCTAAATATGTTCACCAACCTTGAAGTTTTCCAAACCCTGTCCTTTTGGGTTTTTATGAAGCCTTTATTGCATTGGCATGACTGGTTAAGTCATTGGCCATTGGCAATAAATTCCATCTTCAGCTCCTCTCCCCTCCCTGGAGGTCTGGGGTGGAGCTGAAACTTCCAACCCTCTAATCACATGGTTGGTCCTCCTAGCAAACAGCTGCTATTCTAAAATGGCGTTCAAAAGTCGACTCATTAACACCACAAAAACACTTTGGTGCTCTCATAAGAACATCCCAAGGATTTTAGGAACTCTATGCCAGAAACAGGGTCAAAGACCAAATATATATTCCTTATCATAAATCACAGTCTCACAGGAGGTAATTAGGTCTAACTAAAGTCATGAGGATGAAGGCCATGTGATGGAAATAAAGTCTTTACGCACACATAAAAAAAACAAAACAAACAAACAACAAAAAGCCATGTGAGAATATAACCAGGAAGAAAGCCTTCACCAACTACCAAACCATACTGGCACCCTGATCTTGAACTTCAAGCCTCCAAAACTTTGAGAAATAAATGTTTGTGTTCTAAGTCACCCAGTCTATGGCATTTTTTAAAACAGCCTTAACTTAGCTAAGTGGATCCTTAAAGCCCCAAGGAGCTTGTGGATGGTGTAAGGACTGAAGGGTGTGTTGGTGGGAGGAGAAAAAAAATCAACAGAGGACAAAGCAGTAGCCCAAGTGCCTCCCAGAAGAGATTTTCCATTTCGAAAGCCTGCAAGGACTTTCCACCATACCCTGAGGCATTTGGAACTTGGCACCAGGTTATCCACAGGAAACAAGCCCAACCTAGATGCTGGTACTTCTTGATTTTCCTCCCCCACTTCCCTTTCTGGTTCTTCTAATACTGGCCTATAAAAATGTTCTGCCAACCCCAAGAAGTCGCTGACACCATCTTCTCTCTTTTGGTGTCATCCTGGCCATTTCTCAGCTGTTTATAATAAACTCTCTCACTAAACCAGAACTTTGGTGTGGTCCTTCTTTGGCAAATCTTACAGATGGAACTCAAGGGATTTGTGAATATGAGGTGGAAAAACATCTTTATTTTTACTACCCTGTTACTGAAATTTAGCATTTCTAGTATAAGAGTGAGTAACAAACTACAATAGTGCTTTGTCACCAATAAAAAGCATACTCATTTTAATATCATCCAATGTTTATTGTAGGTACCTTAAATTTACACTCATCAATACTTTGAAATCATTGTACTTACTAGACCAGCCGCCAGATCTTATTTTTAATATGTTGTTCTGGAGAAATAACTACCTCCAAGAAGAAGGCAGTGAGAGGTGTTAAGGGCCTGACAGGTAATACTTAGCTGATCTACATCCATAAAGGCATGAATAATTGTTAATAAGTAAATAATATGTATTAGTAAATAGCCACTTCCCTGAGTTTTCTGACTATTTCTGGCCCTTGCCCCAAGATTCTCAAAGCTCACAGGTTCAGCAATAAAGGTTAACAGTCCAGCAGGGGTCTCTCAGACCTTGTTACAGAAGTGAGGAAAAGGAGTTGCTAGGTAATTTTAATGTTTCCCATCATCACCACCACCAGTCTAAGGGCATTCCAAAAAGAGGGGGTATGGTTCACATGTGTAAAGAAGAAAAGGTGATACTTAGAGAAAACTGCAAATGGTTTAGGAGGCTGAGGTGCTGGGTGAGGCAGGAGGTAGAGGTGAAGCTGAAAAGATAAGGAAAGATATGATTCTTTCATCCTTGCTGTGGAGTTAGGACTTAATCCTGAGTGAGTAGGGAACCTGGAGGTTTAAAGTAGGCCATTCACTTCCAAAAAGATTAGCAATAGCCTACTGATGCACTAAAAGGACTAGGGCTAGGAGGAGCCAGTTAGAGCCAGAGAGAGAAAGCTCATGCCTGGGAGAGTGAGAAATTGATCCACAAGCTATTATAATTATCCAATCCAGTGGACTCTGGTAGCACAAATGAAGCTAAAAAAAAAAGTGGATGAATTTGGAAAGTATTCAACTCTGGGTGGTGAGCACACAATGCAACACATAAATGATGTATCATAGAATTATACATCTGAAACCTATGTAATTTTTACCAACCAATGTCACCTCAATAAATAATTAAAAAAAAAATTCCTTAAAAGAAAAAAAAAACGAACACATTTAAAAATATTGCACTACCAAGTTTAAAGTAAATCATAAAATTACAGTAACAAAATATGGTATTAGCATGAGAATACATATATAAACAATAGAAGAAAATATCCAGAAACAAGCCCAATATATAAGGTGAGTTGATTTTTCAACAGAGGCCAGGAAGTTATAATGAAAATAAATCTTTTCAAGAAAGTATGCCAGAACAATTCATGTCATATGAAAAATAATTAACTTGGATTCTGTCCCTGGACAATACACAAAAATTAACTTGAAATCAATTATAGACTAAGTGTGAAACTTTATACCTACAATTTCTA
This sequence comes from Craseonycteris thonglongyai, assembly GCA_004027555.1. Lineage (NCBI taxonomy): Eukaryota > Metazoa > Chordata > Mammalia > Chiroptera > Craseonycteridae > Craseonycteris > Craseonycteris thonglongyai. The sequence continues at coordinate 14,873 of PVKE010027949.1, read as the reverse complement.
GAGAAAAACAGAACATTTTTGCAACACTGGTATAGGTAAAGGATTCCAGTACTGGGCAAAATAAAAAGCATGAAAATATCTTTTACTTAATTAAAAGAAAATGCTTCTTTTATTCAAACACTGTATTAAAAAAAAAAGCACACAGACTAAAAGAAAATAGTGAATATTTTTCATGCAATAAATTTGAAAAAGAAAATAATTAGCTGCTTATCCCTCTCTTGAAATACATCAGTGTGGATCCATTGGCCTCACAAAGAGTAAAAGATGGAGTGTGACTGGTGGAGAGAAGGAGAGAAAGAAAGAAAGAGAGAGAGACAGAGAGAGAGAGAGAGAGAGTGTGTGTGTGTGTGTGTTTGTGTGTGTCTCTGCTTTTAAGGTAGTGAAAATAATGCACCCCAAAGATAATCACATTTTTATCCCTGTAAATGTCATGTTAAATGATAAGAGGAAATTAATGTTGCAGAAGAAATCGAGAGTGCTAGTTAGCTGACTTCAAAATAAAGAGATTATCTTGGCTTAAAAAGAATAGTATCTAAGATCTTGAATTGTGAAATATTAGGGAGAGAAAATTTGACCCCAACATCCAGCTTTCTAGTTTGGAGTATAAATGGAAATAAAATATTAGAATAATGAATACTCCATTCATAGTATTCAGAAGTTCAGGTGGCAAATGTATACATTTGCAAATAACTGCCATTTCTTAAGTATAAGAACCATGTACATCATAAGCTAACCTAAGTAACTTATAAAAAGCAAATAAGTAATTTTCTTTTGGTTCTATGTCATAAATATAATACTATAATTTCAAACTACTTTCTCATACTTTTTAAACTATCCTCCCCATAAGAAGGCTGATCATCTTAACATTCTGGAATCACTTGTCCATCAGACTTCTACAAATAAATGTTAGGTTGCTGCAAGTGCCACAATAAACACCTGAACATGCAAATAACTCTGGAACTGTTAAAGAGGCCAAGATGAGAAGTCATAATAATTATCAAGCATCAGCCAAAGTACATTTTATGTTTTGAAAACGTTTTTTTTTATTTTTTTTTATTTTAGAAGTTGATCAAGAAACAATTCAAGTGGCCAATAAGGCCATGAAAAGATGGTCAAACACCATTAAACATTAGAAAACTGCAAATCAAACCCACAATGAGATACCACTTCATACCCATTAGGATGATTATGCTTAGATGTATGTGTGGAAAGAGCTAATAAAGACATGAAGACATGAGAACTCTTGTGCATTGCTGACAGGACAAGAAATGTCACAATGACTAGAAAATGGTATAGCTGTATCTCCAATAATTAAACAAAGAATTAGCATGTGATGGATCCAGTAATTCCACTTCTAAAAACATACCCAAAAGAACTAAAATCAGGGACACAAAGTTATTTAAACACTAATGTTCACAGCAGCTTTATCCACAATAGTCAAAAGGTCAAAACAACCCAAGTGACTTTCAAAAAAATTAATGCATAATTTAAATGTAGTATATACATACAATGAAATATTATGTGACCTGAAAAAATGAAAATCAGACACATGTTACATCATGGATAAAAATTGAAAATGCTATAAAGTAAGTGAAATAGGCCAGACAAAAAAATACAAACATGGTATAATTCCACTGATAAGAGGTACACAGAATAGTCAAACTGAGACAGACAAAGTGAAATAGTGGTTACAGGGGCTGGAGAAAGGGAGGAATAGAAAATTATTCCTTGATGGATATAGGGTTTCAGTTTGGAATAATAAAAATTTCAGATAAAAAAATAAATAAATAAAATAAAAATTTAGATAAATAGTGATGATGGCTGCATAACAATATAAATGTACTTAATGCTACTGAATTTCACATTTAAAAATGGTGAGATTCCAGATTGCTCAGTGGGTTCAGTGTTTATCTTGCAGCCCCAGGGTTTGAGAATCGAATACCAAGCCCCTGGCCATGTGGACCACAGTTCAGTTCTGACTGTGGTGAGCCTCCTATGTGGGAGAACTCTGGTTGGGCTCCTATCCCAAGCATCCTTCCCATGTGGGAGGTTCCTGGCTCACAGGGGTGTGCTTCCTATTCAGGAGGCCCATGGGCAGTTCTTGCCCTGAGTATATCTGTGCCTACCTGTGGAATGAAACTCTAGAAAACTAATGACATGCAACTATGGAGACTGCTCTGGGCCTTCCCTGCTCTGTCTGTCTCTCTGCCTCTTTTTCTCTGTCACAAACAATAAAAATAAATCTTTAAAATAAAATTTTAAAAATAGAATAAAAAATTTCATGTTACATATATTTTACCACAATAAACAAACCAAGAGTTGATCAGATGAATTTACTTGATTAGATAGCTATTAATATAATAAAATGTTTTTTGTGTTGTTTTGTTTTTATTTTCTATAACACCCTCAGCAATATTAAAAAACAAACAAAAAAACTAGTGTTTCAGGCACAGATCAATTTCATAGGCAGCATTGGCAGCATTTTCCAGGTCATTTCAGTCTTCTCTCTAGCCTTGAGCCTACCCCAAGCCTCCAGATTAAAGCTTATTTTACTCCCACCTTTATTATAACAGTCTCTGTTCATATGCACCATTTCATAATAGCCACTAGCCATATGTGGCTACTGAGTACTTGAAATGAGGTTAGTGATAATGGAAATGTGCTGTATACATGTAAATTACAGAGGACTTGAAAGACAGTATGAAAAAAGAACATAACCTATCTTATGAATAATTTTATTTTGATTACATATTAAAATATTTTGGACATATTGCGTTAAATAAAAACATACCATCAACTACACATATATTTTTTTTTACTTTTTTGATATGATCCCCACATACTGTGAAGTTACATGTATCACTCATATTACATTTCTATTGGTCAGTGCTGCTCTAGAATAGCAATACTAATAACATAATCATTTCTTTACATGCTTCTCTTATTCCCAGAAATGGCCTTAAGTAAGAGCTAATCAAATATTTGCAAAATTGAATTTTGTGTTTATCAAGCACTTTGTCTAAATAAAATGTTTCTCTTCTACTTCATTAGAAACTCACCATGGACCTTCATAATCTATTAAGAGATAATTGGTTTTGAATTTGAGTTGGGTTTAAGTGTCTTTCTCTTGTAGTGACACATTAGTAGAATTTTCTAACAAGGATTCCAGAATAAGTTGTTCTTCTCCAAGTCAGCTTCTGTTCTCCAGGGAACATTCTCAGAACCTAGGTGGGTCTCATTTGAAATTTTCTGCAGATCCATATTTTGTCTAAATGTACTAGAAGCTTTTGAAGGCTTAGTGCAAGAGGAAGAACAAGAAAAGTTGTAGCTTACTCTCTAACTTCACCTTCAACATTAAAAAAAAGCCAACTTGTAGCCTAAAGTACTTTACTATATGCTCGAGGAATTCCAAGGGATGCATTTTACACCTTCACCTAAGTTCTTGATGCATAAATCATCTGTGACGACTCAGATACTAAATGTGACAGAACCAGAGGCTTAAGAGAACTTGAGGTGTGTCCATGAAGCCCACAACAGCTTCTCAGCATTATTAAGACATATCTTAGCCTAAATCCAAATTCCAACTGCAAGAATGTTCTCATATAAATGCTTCATAATTTAGAGAAGGTCATTTGCTATTTACAATGCACCTGGTACATATTGATGTCTCCATTGTGCAAATTGCCTCACTATTGGGGTTATATTTTAACCTTGTTATCCTAGAAACTTTTTAATTTTAGACAGACAGAGAGACAAATAGATGATTATGTGACAGATTGATGACTAAATAAATAGATGATAGATGATAGACACACACACAGATACAAATATAGACATATGTGTGTGTGCATATATATTCTATGAAGAGGACTGATTATAAAATTAGGCATTGCAGATAAGTCATTATTACCGGTATAAACTTGAAAAAAATCACTATCAGTGTTTTCATGATGTTCATATATTTGAAAGGATATAATGTGGTGGACTTCCCTATAATGAAGCCAGTAAAAATAAACTAAATTCTCCTTGACTTTATACCTTGTACAATGTTACAGAGAAGACCAAGTGGTGACTTTTTACAATATTAAAAGATTAACATAATAATTTTAAATTTACTTTGAAGATCAATGGATAGTTATATATTTTAATACACATGTGATAATAACAGTGATTATTTTGGACATCATTATTGAACATTTATTATACAAAATGAAAGAAACTTTATGTCTATTATACTTACATGTATTTAACCTATATTAACCCTCTGAGATGTTCTTATCCCCTTTCTATCAATGTGGAAACTGAGTCTCTGACTGTCTAAGTGACAGCATAGGTCACACATGTAATAATCACAAAGATCAGTTTTGTTCTCAGTCTAAAGCCTATGTTCTTTTTACTAATACATACTTCTGAAACTAGTATAAAAATATCTACTTTTCTCATTTAATATTTCTGGCATTCTTCACCACCCTATTCAGTCATTAAATACTTAAAAACCACAGGACAAAAAAGAAATATAAACTTGGGGGGTGCTGGCATGTCTAAGTGGGTGGGTTGAGCACTTACTTTGCAGTCCCGATGTCCAGGGATAGAGTCCCAGCAAGATCAAGTTCTGCCCCAGCCCCTGCGGACTCACATGCTGAACTGGGGTGTGGCCCCCAGTTCCGTTCTCAACCAGGCAAGATTCCCATGTGGGAGGCCCCAGTTCAACCCCAGCTCATGGGGATGTGCCTCTTAGCAGGAGGCCCCCACCTAGTTCCCACCCTAAGCCACACCACCCACCTGTGTGGAATGAAACCATGTTGAAAACTGATGATGCACAACTTTAAAGAAAGCTCTGGGCCCTCCCCCTTCTCTCTCTCTCTCTCTCTCTCTCTCTCTCTCTCTCTCTCTCTCTCTCTGTCAAAAACAATAAAATAAATCTTTAATGTGTGTGTGTGTGTGTATCCCTTCCCCCCCACCCCCAGTAATTGTGTGGAGGTGGATATCTTGAAATTAAAACATAAGTAGGCAGCAAATTTTACCCACAGTTTTAAAGTAATGGATGGCCTCAAATGTATTTTGCATAGAAGGTCAACTCCTCATCACAACCTCCTATTCCAGCATCATGTCATGTCTATGATGCTCTCCTTTCTAACCTCCAGTTACCAGGAGCTACCTTCTGTTTTTAGATGACCTTCACTGAGAAAGCTCAAGAAACATAAACGCTTCATTCTTCTCCATTTCTTATGCATAGTAACCTTCAGTGCTGCTCAAGAAATCATCCTTGGGGAAGCCGGGATGGCTCAGTGGGTTAAGCGCTCACTTTGCAGCCCTGGGGACCAAGGATCGAATCCCGGCCCCGGCCCGTGCGGAACCATGTGCTGAACTGGGAGCTCCCCCAGTTCAGTTCTCTCTGTCTCTGTATCTCTCTCTCTCTCCCTCTCTCTCTCTCTGTCAAAAATAAATAAATAAAAAATATATATTAAAAAAAAAAAAAAGAAATCATCCTTAAAATCCAAAGCCATGGGAACCATCCTGAGTCCAGCTGACTTTAGTACCAAGGGTGGCAGACATAAACATACGTGAGGTGTTAAATGTGCTGGAGTACATTCGACTCATGGAGAATTCAAATCATATTTCCCTTATTGTTGGCCAAGGCCAATAAACACCAAAAACTAAGTACTGATTCATAACAGGTCCTAGAAGTGCAAAAAGTTGTGGAAACAAAGAATTCCCTATGCATTTCAGTCTTTTCTCTTGCAGTTCTCATGTAAAACAATATTCTGTATTGTCTGACATCTGCTAAAACAATGTGCAATTATTTAATAGTTTTTTTTAATATATTTTTATTTATTTATTTATTTATTTTTGAGAGAGAGAAAGAGAGAGACACAGAGAGAGAGAGAGAGAGAGAGAGAACTGAACTAGGGGAGCTCCCAGTTCAGCATATGGTTCCGCACGGGCCGGGGCCGGGAATCAATCCTCCGTCCCCGGCGCTGCAAAGTGAGCGCTTAACCCACTGAGCCATCCCGGCTTCCCCATTGTGCAATTATTTAGAAACCTGTAGACACCTCTCTCTAAAAGAAAGCTGGTAGTGGAGAATGAAGGTTGTGAAAAGGGGTACGGAATGAACAAATAAACAAATCAACCAACCAAACTCAGGCAATGTGAAACAACCCTGGCTTGAAGCAAAGGTCAGATATGTTAGCAAAAAGAGAAGCATGAAAGGGAGAATGAGCTTCTAGGAAACAAGTCGCTTTCTGTATAAATTAGATTCAAATTGGAGACCAAGAATGAAAGAAGGAACCAAACGGCACAGATAATAGAGTTATGATGACTAACATGCTACAAATTCAGTCTAGTAAAGAACAGTAAAGTTGTCACAATCATTTTGTGAGTTACTTACACAGAAATGTACCGGTAGTTTAAAAAGTGATGAGCCACTCCAATAAATCCTACAGAAACTGATCTTCCTAAAGCACTAATCTAATCGTTACTCCACCCACAAAATATTTAATGGTTCCCTACCGCCAATAAATAAAATGAAACCTCTCCATCCTCACATTTAATCTATATTCATTTCAAAGTATCTTTCTAGCTTCATCTCCCAAAATCCCTTACACAATAACTATTGTTTTACCCAATGATTCTAATATCTAGCTTCCAAACCAACCCTTCCTTCTGATCTTTGATACAATTATTTTCCTGTATTTATGATAATCCTAGTAGCCCTTTAGACCCAGTTCAAAGACTACTTTCTTCATGGAGACTTTACAATTTACCCAAGCTAGATTTTTTTTCTCTACATTTCTACAACCTTCTGATTGTGCTTTCTTCATGGTGTTTATCACTCTGCCTCATGTCATATTATTCATATACCTAAGTTATATCAGTGTCATAGTTCACTATGAGTACTGTGTTTTCAATCTGTAAAACAATCTGAAAAAAAAGAAGAAACTGAGGATATTCAGTCGAAATAAGAGAAAGGGAAACCTAGTAACTGTCCTAAAAGGTTTGTTGGGTTTATTAAACTTCAAGTAAATTCAGGGGAGTTCTTTATAATGGAATGAAGGGCTATCCTGAAATGATGAGTTGGGAGATATTTATTATAAATATTCCACAGGCACTTGTTGAGATCTTACTATGTGTCAAGAACTATACTAGGCACAAATGATACAAAGATAAACAAGATATAGAACTTGTTCTCAAGTACCTCCCTGCTGCCTAGAGCAAACTCTTTACTTTTTCTCTTTATTTACACACTCTCTTCTTTTTTTATTATTTAATCTCAAGCCAAATTTGAGACAATCTACCACATAATGTTTTTGGTAGATAAAAAGACAATTCTTCCTAACTTGTCAGGAACAGAACCGAACCAGTGATTAGAATTTATAGGGTTAGTAAGTGAGACTCAATAAAAGCAAAAAAGAAATACATCAATGGCTGAATTTTGTACTAAAAAGCTTTCCATCATAGGAAGTAGTCCAGTAGACCATCTGATGAAATGTAGAGAAAGGACTTTGGAATCAGATGGGGACTAGAATTGGACCTCCAAGTAACAATTGAATTATAAGATTTTACAGTAGCTAAAGGACCAATGCAAAGGTGTGAGTCATAGATCTACCTGAATGAGTACATAATGAGAGTTATTTTGTGATGATATCCCCCTGTATGGGCCATTGTACAAAATGATGATGGCAGAATGACAGACCTTATATGAGATATATGTCTAGAAAAAAAAGTGATGTCATTTGTTAACTTTAATGAAGAAAATGGTGTTTCAGTCAATGCTTTATGCACAAATTTAAAGACTCAGGAATCCAAAGGTAAAAGATAGCATGCTACAGTGTGTAAGCCAGTAACCTGGAGTCTGGCCCTTTTGAGTATCTTCCCTATAACTCACAGAAGTTATGTGGCCATGGACAAATAATTTAAACTTTCATTAGTTGATTTGAAGAGATAATAGCATATGTCTCATGAAATTTTCCTCAGATACAAATGAAATAACTTATGTTATATATTCAGCCTGATACCTGGTACCTAAAACCTTATTCACTCATGAAATTCCTTTAATGATGTCACCCTCTTATACAAAACAGAGAACAAATAAACAGTAACCTATAGAGTACTGATAATGAATTCTGAGAGTTAAAGAAAGAAAGAACACAAGTTTAGAGCAGTCATGGACTTGACTCACTACTTAAGAATGACATTACTTTGTGAATTGCATACAGGTTTAGGCAGGTTTCAAAGTTAAGAGGGAAAGTTGGTAAAGACTGAGTGTGTGTTAATACAGTGACAAAGAAAGCTGGTTACAGCAAGACAGCTATTGAAAGCAAGAAATGCGTCTTTTTATCCCTAGCTCAGTGTGTCCCTAGTTACTGGCACATTGTAAAGGACCAATATATGCTATAACTCATACATATTTCTGCCTGATATTCTTAGGTATAAATGTCTCCCAACTCTTCATTTCCGGATAGTTTTTAATCCTATTATTAGGAGGCCTCATATAATTGAAGTCAAAGCCCAGAAAAACTCCACAACTGAAAATTATTAAACATAGTTTGTGATTTTTTAGGAAAGGAAACAAGCTGGGTGGCCATCCCACTTTAATAAGATGCATTTTCAATGGGCTCCTCAATATGTAGAGGGTCCACATCAAACCACTGAGGATACAAACACAGCACGTTTGGGGCTTCAATCATCAATTTCAACCTCTGTCACATTACTGAGACAGTTTTGCTGGCAGTACTCTTATGATAATTTCCAGTAGGTTGGCACATTTTGACCACTGTGTTTAATTAAAAAATATCAGGACTTGTTTTGGTAAATGTCACTGTACATCTGTGCATACAGATTTTAAGTCTCAGATCTCATTAAAGAAATAGGTCTTACATCTGTAAGTCCTATTGTCCATTGGATGTGCTGCATTTCTAAACACTACATCAATATGTTGAAAACATATGCTTGCATATTTGCTGAAATTTAAGTAAGCAGCTATAACTAATAACTTTTTCTTACAAGTTGAACTACGAGACTTCAACTCAGCAACATTATTAAAGATTTGTCTCCTTAAGGAGGGGTATTCCTTCCTCCTTGTCAATTTATATATCACACTGTTTCTCTTTCTATTAACAGTATGTCTATAGGCCAGAAGCCCTATATTTGATTTGTTCTTAATTATTCCTAGTTCTTAAGGGGGAATGAAGCATTATAATTATATGTCTATGTGTCCCCTGCTGTATCTCCCTGTAGATCTCCCTACTAATGGGCTTCACAAGTCTCCATTTTCATTGTATATTTCTGCATCACCTCAGCTTGTCACCACTTTAAATCCAGATGCTACAGCCAAAATTGACAATCCCTTTCAAGTCCTCATAGACATTTTTTAAAAATCAATGCTTCTGTCTAGGTCCCATTAAGAAAGCGTATGACACAGCTGGTTAAAAGAAATAGCTGCAATACTATAATACTTCACATTTATTCCCTAGGCACTGGTAGTCTTTAAAATAGAAATGTTCCCTTTTGGCCCATCTCTTCTTTAGTAAATTATATGTGATCCTCTCAGTTCGGCAGAATTCTAGGGGAAAAAAAAAAAAATCAGGAAAGGGAGCTAACCATCCCCTCCACTGGCAGATGAAGTAGATGACATCAAGAAATGTCAAGTGAGCTCAGCTGTCTCACATTTTTAAAATCATCTACTTTGGCATAGTATGAGAATGCCATTTCCCTTCTTGTGATTTTTCTCATCTGGAAGATGCACAGTATTGCAGGAAAACCTGATCATTCAAAGGCGATTAGAAAATGAGCTTTAATTGACATACTTGCAGAGGTTGGTTGTGCTCTTATGTAACATGGAAATTGATAGTTCTTATATTTTCACAGAGGAAAAAAGCAGTATCATTGATATATTATAACAGCATCACTGGTTTCTTCAGGAAAAACAAAATCTGGATTTCTGGAAAGATCCTCTGTTTAAACTTGGTACCTACTGCCTTTTCTTGCACTAAGCATCATTTTCACACAATGGGACCAATTGTGAGTGCTTAAAAGTGATATTCACAGTGCAATATAACCATCTAGTTGACCCTTGATTAGCATAATAGTGCTAATTCCTTCAGCCCATAATGGCAGACCAAGTACAGCCTATTATTTGCTTACACCATTTAAGGATGTATATTTGCTAAAAAGGAGGTGATGACTGGTATACATGCAGGTAGCAGAGTTTCTTCTAAATTCTTCAGCCAGGCCACAGCTGAAGCTTACAAGGGTGCACTGCATCTCTTCCTCAGGGAACTAGGATGCTGGAGGATTCTATCCCAGTGCCCCATCCTTTTCTGTGACTTATCCTCTTCTATCCCTTTCTGAGTACACAATAAATCACCTTGCATTCTTGCTTAAACTAAAGTGAGTGTGGTTTCTGTTTGGAGGCTTTAATTCGCATGTGCATAATATAGAAAAAACATTAACTCTGAAATCATTATGCCATTTGAAGAGATTTTTTTGGTTTCTGAGGACGTTAATGACAATATCTAGATAGAACAAGCTATAAATTAATTTTATCAGTAGGGAAAACAAATGTGCAGAGAAATTAAGTGATTTTATAAAGAGTATTCAGCCAGATGTGGATAGCTACAGAATTCGTCTTCTGAGGGCATTCTCAATCCATATATCACATAGTTTTAACCACAATGACCAAACACATTCAGACCAATATGGTACTCATTTAAAATTTACAATTCCAAGTTGCAAATGTGGAATACAATGGCCTTTTTATAAAGTAAATTATTTCCAAGATAAATTGCCTAATAACTGACAGGAATCTAGAAATCTTAAGCAGTCTAGTTGATTTGATCAAATTTTAGAAAGTTATTTCTGAGTGGTTAAGGGTTTCAAGACACTAAATAGAAGCACTGATACATAAAGGAAAGTACTAAGGTAGACTTAAGTGAGTCTTGAACATGATGTTATTTATTCCACAAATAAATATTTAGGAAATACTAAACGCAAAGTACTGAAGATGTGATAGCAAACAATACACACACAATTCCAGCATTCTAAGAGCTTGTAATGGTTCAGTAGTGGAGAGAACAATATCAATAGTGTACTGCATGCCAGGCTCACCTGGCAGATTCACAGGTGTGTGGGGAACCTTTATCGGGAGAAACATCTAATCCAGCCCCAAGGATTAGAGTTTCCTGAGGGAACAGGGCCTACAATCATGTCTGGGGGAGGTCAATTTGTCCAAAAAAGGAAAGGGAAGACTGGTCAAATTCCTGATATTATTGAACTTTTTTATAATTTAAAAAATGAAAAAATAAATTTTTTCTATCCTTTCATTCAGCTCCATCCCCAAACCAGACATACTTTATTCAGCTCAACGTCATAAACTCCTAAAACACAGAAAAGTCAATCTCTACCTCTCACGACTCAGTTCAGAAACAATATACCTACACCCCAAGATTTCCTACTGCCAAATTTTATGGAACCTAGCCATGACTTTAGATCTTAGCCCAAATTAAATATCAGCAAACTCCTCACCTTCTCTGACTTCACTGATATTGTTCATTACATTCTGATACTCTAACAGTTACCCCATACAACCTAATAATATCATCAGGTATGGACTTCTAGAGATTTCACATTTTTTTTCTTAAGTATAGCTCATACCACCTGCTTTAAAGATGTAGCAGGGATGGCTCAGTAGGTTGAGCACTTGTCTTGAAGCTTGGGGTCCAAGGATCGTGGTCTGGCCTGTGAGGCCCCATATGCTGAACTGGGGTTAGCCCTCAGTTCAGTTCTCACCAGGCGAGCTCCCCATGTGGGAGGTCCCTAGTTTGGCACTCGTGCAGGAAGAGCTTCCCATGTGGAAGGCCCCCAGCAGGGGTGTGCCTCCCATGCAGGATCCTCCCGGCCCACTTTCTGCCCTGATAAAACCCTCGCCCACCTATGGAATGAAACTATATTGAAAATTAATGACATAGAACTATGGAGACTGCTCTGGCCCCACCCACTTCTCTCTGTCTTTGTCAAAAACAAAAGTAATAAATCTTAAAAAAAAAAGGATGAAGTAAACCATAAGATGGGGAGAGCACAGCATGGGCTCCATAACCAATGGGCCTCAACAGCCTGGAGACACACTTTTAGATTATAAACAAAGTCATCATCTTAAGATAACCATGGGTCTATTTATTTATATTGGCTAAATGAAATGCCCCCTAGTAACTGACAAAAGTAGCAATGTGTGCCCTAACAAGTTTTACAATACTCAGCAGTTTGACTTTATATATTTAAATATGGCATGAGTCTATCATGTCTGTTCAAATACAAACATGTTGAACATGACATAAGGTAGGCAGCAACCATCAGTGGAATATAAACTCAGTTCCCTGTGTACTCTAAAATACCGAATACTGAGTTGGAAGATAATCAACAGAACTAGCCACAATCTTTAATGTTGCTTATGTCTTGTTTCCTCCTAGTACTGCTAGACAGAAATTTGAAATCTTCGTAGTAAATCAATAATATCATAGATATGTTACAAGTTGCATTTTAAAATATCTAATCCAATGTTGTATACCTGAAACTGATATACTATTGTATGTCAGTTGTAATTAAAACTTTAAAAATAATAAAATTTAAAAAAATGTATTTCAGTAGCAAACCAGTAATATGGTTTAGAATTTGAATTTTAACCTTTTCATTTTCTTTTTACTGACTCTTTCAGCATCCTTGTCCAGTATTTTTATGAAATTTAGTTTTCCTTTCCTCACTTTTCCAATTAGAAATAGTGATAAAGAGGAATAAAAACATCTCCTGGTGAAGTAGAGATGTTTATGCAAAGGACAAACTTGGAAACTAAAGACCAGAGCTTGTATTCAAAATCACCCTTTTTTGGGGGGGGAAGCCGGGATGGCTCAGTGGGTTAAGCGATCACTTTGCAGCGCCAGGGACCTGGGATCGAGTCCCGGCCCCGGCCCGTGTGGAACCATGTGCTGAACTGGGGAGCTCCCCCAGTTCAGTCCTCTCTCTGTCTCTGTATCTCTCCCTGTCTCTGTCAAAAAATTAATAAAATAAATAAATAAAAAACTTTTAAAAATTACCCTTTTCCCCCTTCCATCTCATGCACTGGTTTACCACTCATCTACTGTCAACAGTCAATTTTTAGGGCATTAATGAAAAATACCCAAATAATAATAATAATAATAATAATAAAGAAGCAATTTCTGATGAAGACTTAATGTTGTCCCAAGTGCTTTTTTTTTTTTAAAGATCTATTTTGATTTTGTTTTTGTTTTTGACAGAGACAGAGAGAAACAGAGAGAAGCAGAGAGGGCTCAGAGTAGTCTCCACAGCCATATGTCATCAGTTTTCCACAAGGTTTCATTCCACAGGTGGGTGGGGGCTGCATAAGGCTGGAGCTGGGCTGAGGGCCTCTTGCATGGGAGGTACACACCCACAAGTCCGGGGCCCAAGCAGGGTGGGAGGGAGGAGAACCGAACTGCGGGCCTCCTGCATGGTAAGCACAGCCCAGTTCAGCATATGGGTCTGACAAGTGTTTTTATGTAAAAACAAATTACAATTTTATGGCTTTGGAAGGAAGACAGACCAACAACCCCAGTGCAAACTGGATTCTACAAAATATGCAGAGCATTTATTTTAATCAGTCATGGTCTTCAAATTAAAGTTAGCCTTTTTTCATCAATAGCATACTTGTCCCCTCTATAATATAAAGATGAGAAAACAAAAAGATCGTAAATTTTTAATACAAAAGTTATCACCATTTTTAAAGTGACATGAATAGCAGTCTAACTGGTGCTACTGAAATGATACAGTCAAATCCAAGCTTAGAAAATTGTTCCTTATTTCATCAGCGAAGGAAGTTCAATATTGTAATCATGTCAGATGAATTACTGAATAAAGCAGATCGGAGAGGAGGAGAGCTTACTGGAAATACATAAGGCAGACACCCCCCATAATCTATTATAAGATCTGAGATATAGTCACAGTTCAATCAGACTATTCTAATAACTAGCATCATTTTAAGATTTATGTCAGATATAAAATACACTGGTGCCAATTAAAAAAAAATTATTCTAGTTTCTCCAGAAGTGTCCCAAGAGGAAAACTATGCATTCCTCCTGACAGGTGTAAGTTGTTCTGTTTTTTTTTTTAACTTTGAAAAAAACTACCAACATAAGCTTCCAGCTTGAAAACACCACAGCACATATCAGCAGATGCTGAAAGCCATATGGGGATGCTGCACACACAGCCTACATTGAAATACTGTGGGGGGTTGGGGGTGGGGGAGGCATCTGATGGGTAATTTTCAAGAGAGCTACCATCTCCATATCAGACATATGGCATTAACAGGCAGGGAGAGAAACAGTTGAAGGATGACATTCTGCACACACAGCCTGCATTGAATCTTTATGGGGCCTCAACTAAGAGATTCCATAGCGCAGCCCAGAGAATGAGTGCTGTGAAGATGGGGAAGTCAGAGCCAGCCAAAGGGCAGCATCAGCCAGCGTAGGGAAAAAACACATCAGACAACAGAGCAAAGGCAGGTCTTTCTGCAGGAAGGGTAGTGATCAAATATAATTAAATGCCAAAAGGGATCAAAAAAGACTTAACCAAGATGACAAAGTGACAAACACTAGAACCAACACTTTACAAAAAATTAGCCACTTTGGAAAAGATTGTTAGTTCAGTTGCCTTGTCCTTTTGCACAAAGCTACATTCCTATTTTTAGGACTGTGGCTTGTTTTCAATGAAACTAAAATTCATATCACAGATTTCTCTACACATTTATAAACTGTCTCATTTGCAAACCAAAGGAACTGTACCTTTTAAGGAAAGCTTTCCAACAAAGTATAATTCTTTCTTTAATG